>JAVJIF010001159.1:0-84945 GCA_038442645.1 Agave tequilana | reverse complement strand
ATTGGTGATGTTCAAGAGGATAAAGGGAAGCTCTCAACCGCTTCCTAAAGATTGGAGATACGCTACAAACCACCCCAAGGAACTCATCTTAGGTGATGTCTCTAAAGGGGTAACAACTCGCTCCAAAGCTCCATGACTTATGTGGTAACTTTGCTTTCATTTCTCATTTTGAACCCAAAAGCATCCTCAAAGCCGAGGCGGACTCATATTGTTTGCTAGCCATGCAAGAGAAACTCAATCAATTTGAGCGCAATCAAGTTTGGCACCTTGTTCCTAGGCCTCACTAGACCAATAATTGGTACTAATGGATCTTTAGAAATAAGATGGATTCCGAAAATATCATTAGGAATAAAGCTAGGTTAGTGGCCCAAGATTACACTCAAGTTGAGGGAATTGACTTTGAGGAGACCTTTGCACCCGTAGCACGGCTTGAAGCCATACGGATGACACTAGCTTTTGCATCTTTTAAAAATTTTAAACTTTTCAAATGGATGTGAAAAGTGCATTTTTGAATGGTTTTATAATGAAGAAGTTTATGTTGAACAACCTCCCGGTTTTGTTGATCATGTTCATTCCTAATTTTGTTTTTAAACTTGATAAAGCTTTGTATGGATTGAAACAAGCTCCAAGAGCTTGGTATGAAAGGCTTTCTAGTTTTCTCATCTCAAATGATTTTGTTAAAGGCAAAGTGGACACAACATTATTCACTAAGCATGTTGATAATGACATTTTAATTGTGCAAATTTATGTGGATGATATAATTTTTGGTTCTACTAATGAGTTTTTATGCAAGGAATTTGAAAAGGTTATGCAATGTGAGTTTGAAATGTCCTCCATGGGTGAATTGAATTTCTTTCTTGGACTCCAAATCAAGCAATTGCAAGATGGTAATTTCATATGTCAAGCCAAGTATGTAAAGGAACTCGTAAAGAAGTTTGGACTTGAAGGCTCTAAAGTTTGCAACACTCCCATGGCAACTACAACCAAGCTTGATAAGGATGACCAAGGTAAAAATGTTGATATTAAATTGTATAGAAGCATGATAGGTAGTCTTTTATATTTGACGGCAAGTAGGCCGACATCATGTTTAGTGTGTGTCTTTGTGCTAGATTTCAATCGTGTCCTAAAGAGTCCCATCTTATTGCGGTTAAACGCATCATTCGTTATATTAAGGGCACAATTGGAATGGGTCTATGGTATCCGAAAATCGGAGATTTTTCAATGACGAGTTATTCGGATGCCGACTATGCGGGTTGTAGAGTAGATAGAAAGAGTACTAGTGGGACATGTCAATTTCTTGGTAATTGTCTTGTTTCATGGTCCTCTAGGAAACAAAATTCCGTAGCCCTCTCAACCGCCGAGGCGGAGTATGTTGCCGCGGGGCTTGTTGTGCACAAGTCCTTTGGATGAAACATACTCTCCTTGATTATGATTTGCATTATAACCATATAAAAATATTTTGTGATAATACCAGTACTATACACATGACTAAGAATGCAATCAATATAGTAAGACCAAGCACATTGAGATTAGATATCACTTTCTTAGAGATCATTTTGAGAAGGAGATAGATATTGATTATGTTTCTACGGATTTGTAACTTGCCGATATTTTCACTAAACCACTTGATTTTGCTAGATTTTCATTCATTTGTGGTGAACTTAATGTTTGTGTTATTGAATAACAATATTTTCTTGACCCTTTTTGATGTATGACAAAAAGGGGGAGAATGAGTTTATGTATGGAAATATGAGTTCATATGGTTTTGGTTCCATATGAGTTTATATATGTTTTTAGTTTTTAGTTTTTAATGTGTTTTCATGAATTCAATTTGTGTTTAAGTGTTTTGCAAGTGTTTTATATCTCATGGTGTTTTTGTTTCATGATGTTTACTTGCAAATTACAAATTACATTATTTTTTCTTTAGTTAATATAGCATAATTGAGGGGGAGCTTTCTCCTCCCCTATATTTTTGTTCATAGCCTATTTGTTTTGTCATCATCAAAAAGGGGGAGATTGTTGGCCCAAAAGGTTACACTCTCCATTTGTTTAGAGTTTTGATGATAACAAAACAAATAAGAGCTATTTGGTACTAATAAGTTTGTTCAAAATAAGTTTCAGGTTAGTACCATATTTGGAGGTCATTGCTTAGCTATTGCAAGAACTTCTAAGTTCATGGAGCAAAGAAGGCGTTTTGCACATCAAGGAAGGAACATAGAAGAGAAGGCTCTAGCAAGGCATTGCATGGCTCAAGATTGCTCAAGAGACTTAATTAGATTTTTTTTTTGTTTATAGTTTTGTTAAAGAATAGTGAATAGGTTTGAAGCTCTATCACACACGTTTTTGCGCACATCTTATTTCTAAGTTTATTTTTTATAATATGTACAAAATATTTTAATATACAATCTTCTGTTTACAAATTCATTATTATATTTTATACTTATCCCTATTCAAAAATACTTTATTAAAAATCAAATTATCTTCAAAATTCTGTTTTTGTTTTGGCCTTTGACCTGAGCCGGTCGACTGTCTGGTCGGCCGACCCTGTGTCAGGTCAAGCCGGTCGACCGACCCAGTCGACCGAGGTTCTGGCAGCAGTGCGTATCCGTGTGCACGACTGTAAGACATTTGCTCTCTGTATTTTTTCGGTCGACCGGGCGGTCGACCGAGAGCCGGCAACGGCTCTTATTTTTGAACTTCGGTCGACCGACCGGTCGACCGAATAGCCGTTTGTACAGTAACAGCTATAATTTTAAACATGATTTATTTTGTCCTTTTCTCCCTAATAATAAGTGTTTAAATGTTATTTGCTGACCCTAATACTTCCTAATTGGCCTTAAGTATGTTTATCTCTAAACCCTAACCCTCTACTATAAATAGGGGTGTTTGGGGAGAGGTTCATAACAAGAAAATTTGAAAAAGTTTCAAAAGTTTAAGGCATTCAAAAGAGTTTCTTTTCTTGGTTTTTGTGCTGAAAATCTCTCTCATTCTCTGAAGTGTTTTTCAAAACTCTCTGATTTCTTTTCCTTTTCCACTTACATACAAGAGCTTCAATCCTACTCATTGTTCTACAAGGATCTTGTAAGGGAAGAGATTTTTACAAAAGAGAGTTTGTGGTCTTTTGATCACCAAGAGAGAACTTGTACTTGAGATTGTGGAGTTGGGTACTCTGGTGTGATTGTAACTCTTTGTGAAGTTATAGTGGTTAGAAATCCTTCTAGGTGAAGGCGGGGAAGTAGAGCTGGGTGCTCGAACCTCATAAAAAATTCTCGGTATTTGCGTTTGGTTTACTTGCTCTTATTTCTTGCTCTACTTTCATTGCTCTTATTACTTGCTCTCTACATTCATTGCTATATTTACTCGCTTTGTGAGATTGTTGCATCATAAATTTTTAATTGTGCATTGATTAGCATTATCACCTATTCACCCCCCCTCTAGGTGATTTTCATAATCCACTAAAATGATGTATATGTTGATCCCTGAGATGATGTCAAATGCGGAAGTATCTCTGTTGGCAATTATAGATCTAAAAATACCCAAGTCAACACAAAACTAAAATAAGAAGGATTAACGTTCAATGCTTTTTACATGCTATTTCATCTTTACAAAATACATCATATCAACTCTCCTTGGGACATCTTGATCATGTAGAACTCTTGATTCGTCATGTGTTAGAGCTCCAAATGAAATGCTTCACAAAGTCTTCATCAAAACAAGTTCCAACAGTATATATAAATAATCTTTATCAAGAATTTTACCCATCTAATTTCTAAATTTCATAAATAATTTCAAAGTCAATTTTATCAACACTCTTGCCCCAAATGGAGGGTGAAAAGATGGAATGATTGACTTGAACTTAGGAAGTACGGGAACTAATACCGACTCAGAAAAGTGACTTAGGTCAAGTAAAAGTTCAGGAGTCGAGATTGGTTCAGGAAGTGGGTCCAAATCAAGAAGTTGAAACTTAAGTCCACATTCATTTCCCAACAACGGAATGTGACTTAACATTGGTAATTCAAGTTAAAGAATGACGGGTGTGGGAATCAAAACTGATTCTAAAATATTACTCAAGTTGGATAACAAAATAGAAGTCAATATTGATTCAAGAATTTGAACTGGATCACAAATTTGAGAATCTAGGTCACATTTCTCATTGAGTTCAATTTCATAAAATGAGAACTTGCCAATTTGTCAACAGGACTTTCAAAAGTATAAAATTGGTCAAGTTCAATATGATGACCATAAAAGGTTAGCGATTCAATTTCATGATGAATTGGCACATGATTCAATGTTGCCTCAGAAAAAATATTGAAATCAGGTGAAGACACCGGAGTCATTATTGAATCAGGAAGTAGAATTGAATCACCAAGTTGAGCTTTAGGATCATATTTATTTTCAAGTTCAATTTCAAGAAAGGGATAACTTGCCAAAATATCAATGTGGTTTTCAAAATTTGGAGTTTGGGTAAGTTCAAATGGTATGCTGAAATGGAATCTTATTTTCCAAAACAAAATGATTCTTCGGCTCTAACAGAATGGTTAGCGACATCAGAAATAACCAAACGGCGAGAATGGAAAGTTTGGACTATTATATCTATGTCATGATTACGAGCAATTTGAGCCTGAGTCATGGCTTTAAGCAGCTTTTCATAGTCGATTGGTTCATCGTTTTGTTGCGATTATACTTGAAAAGACGAAGTTTTGTTTTAGAATTTGCGGTGAAATTGTGAGTCCGTCAGATTTTGTGATTGTTTCTTGGACTCACGCATACTCATTTCCAAGATTGATGATTTTCTATTTTGAACTGGTAGAACTGAGGATGAATCTTGAAAATTTTATCGACAAGGTGGATAGGAGGACAAGTTGGTTGAAAATTGAACTCGGGGGAGGTGAATCCCTATTGACTCTGTGAAGAGTTGAAATTATTTTGAAAATTATGGTCATATGATTGGGGGTATGGGTTATATTGATTCAGATAAGACCAATCTGGCACACTAGGTTGGTTAAAGTTATGATATGCCGGGTTGGTAATATCTGAAAAAGAGGTCAGGGTGTAATATGAATTACCATTAAAATTGAAAAAATTATTGTTATAAGCCATATCACACAGGAAATGTCAAACATAAACAAAGAAAAACAAACAAATAAGCAAATAAATAAAAAAGAAAAAAAATCTAACCTAATTTAGGGTAAACCTTAGACTTAGACGACTCCTAATTGGTTAGACTATTCACGGGGGGACATTGCTGAATCTGACCACAAGTTAATCAGCCAGGTAGGGGCAAGATTGGTGGGAGGTATCCGTGCTTAAAGCAACGGACCTAATTATGCCAAACCACCAGCCTTCGGGGTTTCGCCCCTCAATCCCCAACCTTTTGACACCGATTTGGTAAGAGTCAAATTCAAATCAACTTCCCCCTTAGGCCAGTCTCCTATTTGAGTCTGAGATGTCCCTAGGGCCAATTTCTACTTAGTTTTAGTTAGGCTTGGGTTAGTGAGTGAGGAGATTATTTGTGGGTTAAGGGAGTGTAATGACTTCCCGACCTTATCTTTTTTATAGGACAAGCCCTTAAATCAATTTAGTGCAGTGTACAAGTATATAGAAAAAAGTAATACTCAAGCAATATTTCATACAAGAATGAACCTTATACTAAATGCTATGCACACATACCTTAGCTCCAACACTCTTCAAGTGTAAATAGATAATGTAACGAAATAGACACGTGCCTAAATACAAAGTCTAAATCATTTTTACCATTTACAATCAATCTTTTACTGTTGTTGTTAAAAATGTATGTACAGTGAGTCAAATAAGGAAATAAATATCTACAGATATTAAACTTTACAATTCAGCCAACCTGCAGAAAATACAGGTTAGTAGTTCACTCAAATTGTCATAGGAATGTAGCAAATCTGAGGGCTTCTGGGCTCTGCTTTCTTGAGCAGAGTCCAAGGCCACTTATATGTCCACTGCAGCAAAAAATTTCCTTGTTGTTAAACCTGTACACCAAGAACAAAGAAGAAAGTTAACCAAAAATGTAAACTTAAAAAGAGAATTACTTATCGTCCCTCTCCGATAACGGCGCCAAAATTTGATTAAGGTGGAACCTGTACATAAAAATACAGAATTTTAGAACTTAAGAATACTATGTGTAAGTACTCAATTCTACCGCTATAGCAAGTGGGTATGCGGGTCGTGATCCACGAGGAGGGACTAGCGATGGAAGCTTTTTTAGCAAGTTCTCTTTTAAGTTGCATTCAATGGTTAAAGATCTTCTTTTAGTTCTTTAAAAGAAAAGGAAAAATAGGTTAAAGTTAAGTTAGGAAGAAAGTGATAAATTGAGAAGGTGGAGAAAATAGAAAATGGATATATACAAAGAAAATGAAAAGAGTGATAAAAGAGTTAGGTGTTGATGGTGTTGGTGTCTAAACTAAAGAATTAAAAGAAAAAAAAGCTAAAAGAAATACTTATCTCCTCTGGTTGATGATTTACCTGAAACCCTTGCATGTTTTACCTTACTTTGAAGGCGATCAACGCATAACCCATAAGATCGAGCTCAGTCCCCATTCACATTACAACATCAAGACGAACAAGATTGAAATGATACGAAATCTTGAGGAGGAAAACATCATCATGAAATATTGGTGGCAATCACACAAAGATGGATATACTTATGCTTCTAGATTCACTTGGATATTCATCAAAACCAAAAGAGAAAAAGTAGAAATAGAAGAAGAACATATAAACAAGATAAGCATAAAGATGTTACCTTTGATTGCTTATAGAAACTATGAAAGAAAGGAGGAGGTTACATCGGTGTCACTCTCAACATAAGTCTCTCTCTCTCTCTTACTTACATGAATCTTAATCTAACCTATCTTACAAAGAAATAAAAAATTACATAGAATGAAAATAAAAACCTACACTAAAAAGAATAAAAAATTGGCCTGAGAACCTATCTCTGCTTGGTCGTGCCATTTGCCTTTGAGATTGCAGGTATTTATAGGAGATATGCAGAGGGTAAAGGAGTATGAAGATAGGAGAAGCTGGTTATTTCTGAATATGAATCCTCCCCTTATCTCCAAACTTGATTTGATGTGAATATTCAGTTCTAATCTGTAGCTTGTTGGTGTGTTGATTACTGAATATAGCTTATCAAATGATAGAATTAGAGATAGTGATCGACTTAAGAGTTGCAACCTTTTAAGTCTTCTTTCTAAATCATTTTGAATTATCAGATTTGAGTTTTGATAACGAAAGTTATGATTCAAATATTAAAATGTATCCAGTCATAATCCAAATCAAAATTGCTTCATCTCATACGTTGATCTTCTCTCTATCCATTTATCCCTTTAGATTTTGAATTTGGACTCTGTATTTGATGTCACCCTCAGTTGATCTTTAGCTTTAACTACTTGATTCACTAAAAACTAAATTTAACCAACTGGATTTGGGATCATCCTCCTCTAACCAAATAGATCTAGTTAAATTTGGATTTAACTGATATTTATTTGATTTTATCCTCTTTTCCCCATGATTATCTTCTGTAAAATAGACATTTAAGAGAAAAAATTTAGCAGATTTATTACATAATAAATATGAAAATTTAATAAAGAATAATGCAATAAAATTGTGCAATCAGAAACTACCAATAGCATCACGAATGGTTATCATCTTGTCATGTGAAATTGGTAGAAAAGCATCAATATCCAATGGATCCATGATGCTTACTCTTAAATTATCGGATCCAATTGCCCTGGTGTAAAGAAATTAATCATTACCGGTGTTGAAAGCTCTTTCGTGTGCCACAACAAGATTTTCATATCCAATGGCCAAATTAACTGGAAGAAAACCACCATGTGACAACCAAATAATAAGCATGACAAATAAGCATGTATATGTATGTAGGTGTGTATGTGTTTTACATGTATGTGTTGTTGACACACCAAAAAGACAAACTCCGAGGTAACTTTGCAACTGGTCCGATCGATATTTAAATTTGTCGACACTTTTAAAAGATAAGTCACAGACATACTGAAGACCTGTTCATCTCTGATGGACAAACTAGTGACTTGGACTCCAGTGAAGCGGCAGTGAACCAAGCATTTTCCCAAGAGGCGAACATTTAGCTTCACTATAAAGCTCAGCTCTAGCTTCGCAGCAAGCTTAGAGTAGCTCCATTGTGGGCTCATTCTTAGCTTGCTTCTGAAGCTAACTCAAGCTCTATCAAAGAGCTATCTTTTAGCTTTAGTACAAGCTCTTTTCTAGCTTCACTACAAGCTCCCTTTAGCTCCGCTGTGAGCTCATTTCTCAGCTTCACATGAAGTTTAGCTCCTCTACAGACTTTTATGGTCATTTTTGACCATTTAAAAATCTCAACATGAGATTAATATGATAATATCACTTTTTGGCAGTTTATTGTCGTGATCTTTTTACTCCTTAATTAGTTGGATAAGATCAGGGGAAATCCCTCATTTGATAGAGCAAATCAGGGGATTGGTGCAACAACCCCAAGCCAGTTGGCTAATTAGCTTCGCATGCGGGTTTTCAGCTTCGCATAAGTTACATTTAGCTTAGCAGCAAAGCTATTTAGCTTCAGGTGTGAAGCTAGACTGGATCATTGGGCTAATTTTCAAGGGAGTATTTACACCCCATAAAGCCTATAAATAGACCATTGCAAGGAGAGGTCCAGGGCTGAGCTTTTTACTAGCTGAAAAATCGTGGAGAAAGGTTGATATTTGCCAAGGCTGATCTTTGGAAAAGGGATTTACCCTCTAGCTTTTGAGCTTTCAAAGAGAACTTTAATTCTCTTTCAGGGTGCTAATACCCTCAATATCTTTCTCTCTCGAAAGATTTTCGGAACCAGAAGAGAAGGAAACTCCTAAAGCAAAAGGCCCGAAGACTCGATCACTCACACCGTCAACAGAACAAAGTGGTCACCCACCGACCAGATTTCCACTGACATACTTTTTTAGATGTAGTTTTTGTCAAAACTTGTATATATACTTGTACAAATAGTGAGAAACATTTGATTCATATATGTTTACACTTCATTGCTCATTTGTACTCATTACATACACTTGTACAGCCTAGTTTTGATGGTTACCTCATTTATACATGCTTTGCCTATTTTCATATTTTTACTTCATGTATATGTAATCCTTGTCCAAAATTAATAAATATACATGTATACCCTTAAGTTACTTGCCTTAATGTAATTTACATTATGGACTCTTTTTATGTTTAGGATATGTATGCATACTGTTAGTTTGGATAAATCATACATATGCCTTGAAGTTTATTTTGAATGAAAATAAATTTCATGTTTTTAATAAAATGATATTCATGTTTGTTTTGAGCCTAATTGACTATTTTAATGGAAAATGCTACTTACATGATTATTATGCACTCACATTTCATTTGTTTACTTATGACATTGTTTTCATGAGAAATTTTGAGCTTTATAGATTTCGAGTGTCAACCCTTGTATGTTTAGCATGATTCATGAGATACATATGATTTGTTTTCATGTTTTGAAGGATCTTTAACTAGTTTTTCAAAAATCACTTTAACTAGTTATTTATCTTAAATGGGTAGAGTTTTCAAATTTTGCAAAATATTTTTAAACTCTTATTTTTGAAAACCCCTACCATCCCTTTAAGGGCGGATGGATGGGCGACCGTGCCTTGTGAGCCTTATTGAAAAACTTTTTATCATGTGCATGAAAAGGGTGGATAATTATGAGCTATACACTTGATTCACATCATATTTTCAATTAGTATTACAACTGACATTTTTTTTTGTACTTATAATTTGTTTCTATATATGTATGCTTTAAATTTCAAATAATGTCAATTTCTATTGGTATTTTCTTTTCATGCATATATATGATTTGATTGTGCTTGATTTACAAAATATTTACATGTTTAAAAGCACAAATTATGTTAATGCTAAGCTTGATTAAAATCTTAATTTTCAATTGGTATCTCAATTGGTACTTTAATAAGCTTATGCATTATTTTCAATTGGTATTTTTATTGATATCAAAATTTACAATATACTTCAATTGGTATCAATATGTTTCAATTTTCAATTGGGTTTAAATTTCATTTGATATTAATATGCTTTACCTATTTGGTATAAAAATTTACCATGTATTTCAATTGGTATCAAAATATAAAATATTTTCTTTCATTGTTATCAAAATGTACAAATGTTTCAATTTCAATTGGTATCACAAATTTTCAATTTCATATGATATCAAAATCTTGTGATATCTCAAATTGATTTGTTGATTTAAGAAAAATTCAAAATTTGTATTGTTTATTTATAATTGGTATCTTAAAATTTTGGTTATTTTCAAATGGTATCTCAAAATTTGTTTTATTACCTTGAGTACTTATCAAAATTTGTTTAATTATTATCAAAATTTGTGTTTAAAAATGTTTTGATATGCATTGCCTAAATGCAAGGGGAGCTTAACATCTCTTCTACATATAGATTCATATTGAGTGTATCTTATGTTGAGGAGCTTGACAACTCTTCTTTATGAGATACACGTGTGTAGGGGAGCTTCACATCTCTACTCATGCATTGTATATTATGTGTTATATGAGTTAGGGCTTGTCATCCTGATTGAGTTTGGCCCTGCACACAAAATACAGAATTTCAGAACTAAGAATGAAAAGTGCAAGTTACTCAATTCTACCGCAATAGCAAGTAGCTATGCGGGTCGTGATCCATAAGGAGGGACTAGCGATGGAAGCTTTTTAGCAAGTTCTCTTTTAAGTTACAAAGAATGGTTAAAGATTTTCTTTTAGTTCTTAAAAATAAAATGAAAAAAAGAGTTATAGTTAAGCTAGGAAGAAAGTGGTAGATAGAGAGGTGGAGAAAATAGAAGTGATATGTACAAATGAAATTGAAAAAGAGTGATAAAAATGGTGGTGGATTGTGGTGTTCTAAACTAAAGAATTAAAAGAAAGAAAAGAAAAGATTAGAGAAATACTTACCTCCTTTGGTTGATGACTTACCTGGAACCCTTCATGTTCTACCTTGCTTCAGAGGCATTCAACGCATAAAACATAAGATCGAGCTCAGACCCCATTCGCATTACATCATCAAGATGAACAAGAATGAAATGATACGGAATCTTGAGGAGGAGAACATCATCATGTAATATCATTGGCACTCACACAAACATGACTATACTGATGCTTCTAGATTCACTTGAAAGCTCATCTTAACCAAAAGAGGAAAAGTAGAAAGAAGAAGAAGAAAGCAAAAGTAAAGACAAACATAGAAAAAAATTACCTTTTATTGCTTGCAGAAACGATGGAAGAAAGGAGGAGGTACATTGGTGTCACTCTCAACATAAGCCTCTCTCTCTTACTTACATGAATCTCAGTCCAAACTATACTTACAAAGAAATAAAAATTACATGAAAAGAAATAAAAACCTACACTAAAAAGAATGAAAACGTGGAATAAATTCTATCTCTGCATGGTCGTCTCCTGTACGCTCTAAAAATCCCAGTATTTATAGGCAAAAACCCACGTAGGAGAGCGTATGAAGATAGGGGGAGCAAATGCTCCCCCTAACTCCCTAACAAACCCGCGGAAATGCGGCTTTGGCTGCATTTTCGTGGCCAGGGTGTGGCCAGGTGGCCACACCTTGTTGGTGGTACTCTCCGGCTTCGCGATTGATGTTTATCTTCAGCTAGATTTGCAGTTTAAGTCCGAGATTTTGACAAAATGGCCTTTGATCCTTGGCTTCAACTGATTGATTTGTAGGGATTTGTTCTAACTGGTTTTCGACCGATCTGAACCAACCTGATCTGTCTTGATTTACTGAGTTTGAATTAATTCTGATTTAATTTAGAATTTGATGGGCTTTTGGGCTCATTTCTCTTCACTCTCCTTTAGGAATGGGCCTGCAAATAAATTAAACAATAATTAGGAAAAAGTAGAGTTTATTTTATAATAAGTATGAGAATATGATAATGAATGTACAATATTAGCGACCGATCACACTCTCATACCTATCTTTTGCTTGTCCTCGAGCAAAACAACTAAACAAAAAATTATTAGACCACTTTCGCAGGTCACGCGATTGCACCGAGTATGTGCAACAAGCCGTTAAACCTTTAGGTTACGCCTAAAGGACGAGTTTTGTCTCGTGAGGGTTTTCAGTGGATTACACCCACAAAATCCGTAAAGAAAGAGAAAAATGTTAGTATTTTGAAAACACATTTTGAAAGAAAAATATTTGAAATATTATTGTAAGTTTTAAGTAATCTATAAGTTATAAGAAAACCGAATTTTTCATTCCTAAACTTAGTCTTTATTCAAAAATTTGTTATCAATCAAAGTAAGGAGTCAAATTGTACTTCTCATCTAGTCTATTACTTTACCCTAAGTCATATGCACCTTGTGACTGTGAAAATTTTGACTAAGGGTTCTTTAACTCTAACTCTTATACCTTATATATATATATATATATAATATATATATATATATATATATATATATATATATATATATATATATATATATATATTATGGTGGTATTATTCCTTAGTTCTATTAGGCTTTCTAATCTGCCCATGTAACAAGCCTTTAATCGATGACTCCTAAACCAAACGGTCTTAGGGCACCAGGTGAGAAAACACCCTAAGGACTTAAGGACTCGAGCAAACAAGGCCACAAAACTAAGGATTTTATTATATGAACCACTTTTAGGCGTGAATACTTATGCTTTATTAGGCACAAATACCCAGCTTAATCAGAGGATTTTTTTCTATATATATATATATTTTTTTTCTCAAACTTATCTAATCATCTTTCGCATAAATACCAAGGCTTACTTAGGCCAAAGCATCTAACTAATCAATAATTAGATTTGTTCATCTTTCATAGATATATTTTTTTCTTTTTTTTCTTTTTTTTTATAAGGCATAAGAATCTTTATTTTTGAACCCTAAGTGTGTAAGTGTATGAAGTGTGCATATTTCATTAAGGTAAAGATCAAGACTAAATTACTTTGACAAATTATCTTCCTAACCCTAAAAATCAAACATATAATCTTATTTTGACCAAGTTTAAGAAATCCTAATTTTTATTTTCCTATTCCTTAAAATTTGACTTAATTTCTTACAAAAAATATGTCAAAATATTGTTTCTGTTTTCAAAAAATTTTTAAAGTAAAGAAAATATTAAAAAAAATTGTTTTTTTAATAAAAAGAAAAATCTAAGTTATGTTAGAACCCTCCCCACACCTATCTCATGCATTGTCCTCAATGTATAATTAATGCATAGATGCATGAAAAAGAAGACAGGGAAGGAAAATACTACCTTAAGGTGGTGGTTCCGGTGGTGGTCTGATTGGTCCACGAAATGCGACCCAATTGACTTTGCATGGAGTTCGGAGGAACCCACCAGAAATCTCTCTAATATATCTTACTAAAATGATGTATACATGAATTATTTTTATTAAAAATTTAACCCCATCTAATTTTCAAATTTCATAATTAATTTCAGAGTCAATTTTGTCAACCGCCTTGTCCCAAAATGAAGTTTGAAAAGATGGAATGATTGACTTGGACTTTGGAAGTATGGAAACTAATACCGACTCAGAAAAATAACTTAAGTCAAGTAAAGGTTCAGGAGTCGAGATTGGTTCAGGAAGTGGGTCCAAATCAGGAAGTTGAAACTCAAGTCCACATTCATTTTCCCACAATGGAATGTGACTTAATATTGGCGATTCAAGTTCAAGAATGACAGGTGTGGGAATCAAAACTGATTCTAAAATATTACTCAAGTCGGGTAACAAAACAGGAGTCAATATTGATTCGGGAATTTGAACTGGATCACAAAATTAAGAATCTAGGTCACATTTCTCATTGAGTTCAATTTCATAAAAATGAGAACTTGCCAATTTTGTCAATGGGACTTTCAAAAGTATGAAATTGGTCAAGTTCAATATGATGATCATTAAAGATGGGCGATTCAATTTTATTATGAATTGGCACAGGATCCAATGTTGACTCGGGAAAAAGATTGAAATCAGGTGAAGACACCAGAGTCATAATTAAATCAGAAAGTAGAATTGAATCACTAAGTTGAGGTTCATGATCATATTCATTCTCAAGTTCAATTTCAGGAAAGGGATAACTTGCCAAACTGTCAACGTCACTTTCAAAATTTAGAGTTTGGGCAAGTTCAAATGATTGTGCTGAAATGGAACCTTGTTTTCCAAAACAACATGACTCTTCGGCTCTAACAGAATGGTTGGCAACATCAGAACTGGCCACGGTAAGAATGTAGAATTTGGACTATCATATCTATGTCATGATTACGAGAGTTTTGAGCCTGAGTCATGGCTACAAGCACCTTTTCATAGTTGATTGGTTCATTGTTTTGTTGAAAAGATGAAGTGTTGTTTTGGAATTGGCGGTGTGTGAGTCCATCAGATTTTGTGATTGTTGTTTGGACTCACGCATACTCATTTTCAAAATTGATGGTTTTCTATTTTGGACTAGTGGAACTGAGTATGAATCTTGGAAATATTGTGGACAAGGTGGATAAGGAGGACAAGTTGGTTGAAAATTGGACTCGGGGGAGGTGAATCCCCATTGATTCTGTGAAGAGTTGAAATTATTCTAAAAATTATGGTCATAAGATTGGAGGCATGGGTTATATTGAATCGGATAAGATCAATCCGGCACACTATGTTGGTTAAAGTTATGATATGCCGGGTTGGTAATATCCGAAAAAGTGGTTGGTGTGAAATATGGATTACTATTAAAATTAGAAAAATTATTGTTATAAGCCATATCACACAATAAAATACAAACAAAGAAAAACAAACAAATAAAAAAAATTCTAAACTAAGTTAGGGTAGATCTTTGACCTAGACAACTCCTAACTGATTAGACTATCCACAAGAGGTATAATGCAGACTTTGACCACAAGCTAATCAGCCAGGTCAGGGCAAGATTGGTGGGAGGTATCTGCGCAAAACGACGGGCCTAATTAATCCAAACCACCAGCCTTCGGGGTTTCACCCCTCAATCCCTTTCCTGAGACACTGATTTGGCAAGAGTAAAATTCTAACACCTTCCCCCTTAGGATAATCTCCTAATTGAGTTTGAGATGTCCTTAGGGCCAACGTCTACTCAGTTTTAGTTAGGCTTGGGTTAGTGAGTGAGGAGATTGTTTGTGGGCTAAGAGAGGGTAATGACTTCCCCACCTTATCTTGTTTATAGGACAAGCCCTTAGATCAATTTAGTGCAGTGTACAAGAAAAGCAACACTGAAGCAATGTAAACAATCCAAAAGTGTTCTTATACTAGATGCTATGCACACGTACCTTTACTCCAGCACTCTTCAAGAGTAATGAAAAATGTAAACGAATTAGACACGTGCCTAAATGCAAGTCTAAACCGTTTTTAGCATTTAACAAACATCATTTTACTATTGTGTTAGAAATGTATATACAGTGAGTCAAACAAGGAAATAAATAGCTACATATTTAAACTTTACAATTTAGCTAACCTGCAGAAAATACAGATTAGTAGTTCACTCAGATTGCCACAGGAATGTAGCAAATCTGAGAGCTTCTTGGCTCTGCTTTCTTGAGCAAAGTCCAAGGCCACTTATATGTCCACTGCAGCAAAAATTTCTTGTTATCAAATCTGTACACCAAAACTAAGAAGAAGGTTAAGCAAAATTGTAAACTTTAATGAGAATTACTTATCGTCCCTCCCCGGCAACGGCGCCAAAATTTGATTGAGTTTAGACCTGCACACAAAATACAGAATTTCAGAACTAAGAATGAAAAATGCAAGTTACTCAATTCTACCGCAATAGCAAGTGGCTATGCGGGTCGGGATCCATAAGAAGGGACTAGTGATGGAAGCTTTTTAGCAAGTTCTCTTTTAAGTTACAAAGAATGGTTAAAGATTTTCTTTTAGTTCTTAAAAATAAAATGAAAAAAAAGAGTTATAGTTAAGTTAGGAAGAAAGTGGTAGATAGAGAAGGTGGAGAAAATAGAAGTGATATATACAAATGAAATTGAAAAAGAGTGATAAAAGAAGTGGTGGATTGTGGTGTTCTAAACTAAAGAATTGAAAGAAAGAAAAGAAAAGATTAGAGAAATACTTACCTCCTCTGGTTGATGACTTACCAGAAAACCTTGCATGTTCTACCTTGCTTCAGAGGCATTCAACGCATAAAACATAAGATCGAACTCAGTCCCCATTCGCATTACATCAATAAGATGAACGAGAATGAAATGATACGGAATCTTGAGGAGGAGAACATCATCATGTAATATCGTTGGCACTCACACAAAGAAAACTATACTGATACTTCTAGATTCACTTGAAAGCTCATCTTAACCAAAAAAGGAAAAGTAGAAAGAAGAAGAAGAAAGCAAAAGTAGAGACAAACATAGAAAAAAAATTACCTTTTATTGCTTGCAGAAATGATGGAAGAAAGGAGGACGTACATTGGTGTCACTCTCAACATAAGCTCTCTCTCTTACTTACTGAATCTCAGTCCAAACTATACTTACAAAGAAATAAAAATTACATGAAAAGAAGATAAAAACCTACACTAAAAAGAATTAAAACGTGGACTAAGTTCTATCTCTGCATGGTCGTCCCCTGTACGCTCTGAAAATCCCTGTATTTATAGGCAAAAACCCACGTAGGAGAGCGTATGAAGATAGGGGGAGCAAACGCTCCTCCTAACTCCCTAACAAACCCGCGAAAACGCGGCTTTGGCCGCGTTTCCGCGGCCAGGGTGTGGTCAGGTGGCCACACCCTGTTGGTGGTACTCCCCAGCTTCGCGATTGATGTTTATCTTCAGCTGGATTTGCAGTTTAAGTCCGAGATTTTGACAAAATGGCCTTTGATCCTTGGATTCAACCGATTGATTTGTAAGGATTTGTTCTAACTAGTTTTCAACCGATCTGAACCAACCTGATCTACCCTGATTTACTGCGTTCGAATTAATTCTGATTTAATTCAGAATTTGATGGGCTTTTGGGCTCATTTCTCTTCACTCTCCTTTAAGAATGGGCCTGCAAGTAAATTAAACAATAATTAGAAAAAAAGTAGAGTTTATTTTATAATAAGTATGAGAATATGATAATGAATGTGCAATATTAGGACCGATCACATCCCTTCTTCATGTAATGCATGTATGTAGGGAAGCTAACTTAGCGTCATCCTCTTCATGAATGCATATCGCATATATATCCTTATTATTGATTTGTTTTAATTTACTCCTTTGTTGATGATTGACAAAAGGGGGGAGAAAGATTTTGAGTTTATATATGCATATTTGTGTTTTACAAATATTGAGTTTATGCATCTTATTATGTTTCACAAAATGTGGAGAATGTTTTGAAAGTTTACACAAAAAGGGAGAGAAGATTTTTGGAAAAAGGATTTTGGATGTTTACATGTTTCTCTCACCTTGTTGATATTGATGTATACATATTTGTTTAGTTTTATGCACTTCATTGTAATATCTTATCGTTTATTGTTATGCATGAGTTAAGGGGGAGCTTCTATGAAGCTTAACTTTAATCCATGCATATATATAACTCCAAGAGTTTTGTCATCATCGAAAAGGGGGAGATTGTTGGCCCAAAGGCCCATCACTCTAGTTTTAATGATGATTAAGTCATGTAGTTATAATACTAATGATTTTGTGTTTAATTAGTCTCAGGTATATGATCAAGATCTTAGTAGGTGTTTAGCTTCAGCAAAGGATTTCAAGTTAAGTTTTGGAGCTAGCACGTGTTGATTCAAGAGCTTATGCATCAAGACCACATCAAGTACTCAAGAGGAGTTTAGCTCTTTAGATCAAGGTCTGGACCAAGTCAAGAAGGAGAAAAAGATTTTCAAGTGAAGACCTTCAAGAGAAGACTTGTGTCTAGGTTTATTTTGATTAAGATTTTGTTTTTAGATAAAATGTAAAGGATAGATTAGTTGGTGGATTGCTCAAGTACATATACACTCTCACACAAGATTTAGATGAGTTTTTATAAAAGAGTTTTTATTTTGAAAAAATACAAAAGAGTTTTCATTTTGGAAAAATACCGTTTTAGTTTTTGGAGTTTCATATATACATGTGTTTTAACCAAAACTATTTTAGAGCTTATTGTCCAAAACATAGATATTTCATCATATATGTGTAGTGGATCATAACCATAACACTAAGCTTTAAAAGTGTTTAAAATATCTTTTTTTGTATTAGGAGAAGTTTTGGAAAAATCAATTTGGAAAAATACGGTTTTTGTTTTAAGGCAAAATTTCTAAGTTACAAAAATAGTTTAAAATGTGTGTAACATGTTTTGATTTTTACTCAAACATATTTGTATATCAAAGTATAATATTGAACTTATTTTTGTAGATTTTTAGAGAATTTATGAGATTTTATTGAAGGAAAAATGATAAACTTTTAATCCCTAAATACTGTTTTGGCTTCTGTCGGTCGACCGAGCCAGGGTCAGCGCCTGACGTGCACAAAACATGCATGGCCAGGGCCGATCGACCGCACGATCGACCGCCAGAGAGTGTCTGCTCTCTGGAAATGGCCCGGTCGACCGGGCGATCGACCGCTGAGCCATTGCCCTAAAGGCGGTCGACCGACAGCAGCGTTAGCTGCTGATTTGGACCCCAACGGCTAGTTTTTAGATGCCTATTTATTGGGGTTCCCATGGACTGTTTTACACAAGATTTGAAGTGGGTTTGAGCTAGTTTTTCCTACTATATTAAGTGTTTATCTCCACAAGTTTTAGAGCCAAATACTTCTATTCAAAAGGAGAGTTTATCATGAGTTTTCAAAAGTGATTTTCTTGAGTTCTTCACCACCACATTCATCCTTATTTTTCTCACACATACTTGAGCTTTCCATTGATATATTTATCCTTAGGAGAGTTATTGTGAGAGTGATTTTAGGTGATCAAAGTGTTGTGATCACAAAAATTCTCATTCTTGTTTTGAGGAGGCGGACTTGCGGGTTCGCGGTGTTTCGAGTTCTAGTGAGAGCTCATTGTAGAGGTGCAGCCTCGGCAAGCTAGTGTGCTTGCGGTGTGTTGTTCTTGCGGGAACAAGAGAGAGACTAGAGAGTCCAAAGGAGTTCTAGTGTGAACTCGCTTGTAGGTGTTACGGCACCGAGTGATCTGGTGGGATCGTTTTTAGTGAAAATCCTTCATAGTGTTGAAGGCGGGGACGCAGAGCAAGTGTGCTCAAACCTTGAAGCAAATCTCCCGTATTTGTGATTGATCTCTCTCTATCTCTCACTTGTCTTTATATCTTGCTTATGCTTATTGCTCATATCTTTACTTGCTTGATATATTTGTGCTTATATTGTTATATGCTTGGGGATTGTTCGCTCACACTTGTATTCAACCAAGAGAGTCAAAGCGGCGACTCAACTCTTATCTAGAGGAATCTTGAGGAGATAGTCCAAAGCCCTTCATGGGCAATTCGGCTACACTCGTATTATACTTGGTGTGTTGTGCATAATAGTTTTTAGTTTGCATAAATAGCTTTAATTCTGCATTAATTCACCATTAGATTAGCTAGTCACCTATTTACCCCCCCCCCCTCTAGGTGATTTCAACTCCCAATTGGTTTACTACCAGGAGGCAAGTTGGCTAATTTTTAAGTATGATTGCCTAGGATGGATTTTATTTTGCTATTTATAGCTTTTTTTCACATTTGTGTTTCTGGAGTGATATAGCCTCTTTAAATGTTTAAGAGGCTCGCTTTCAATAGCATATGCTATGAAATTCGAACCAAAAGATTTTGAGATTCTTGAACTCTGTTTCTTCTTAGTTCAACTTCTGCATTATTAATTTGTTCCTTGGGGCTTTCGTCCCTGAACGCTATCTCGTGTGTTCTTTTTCCAGAAGTCTTATCTTCTTCCCGTTTATATGGAAAGATGTCTTCAAAAAACACAGCATCTCTCGATTCGATAATCATATTTAAATGAATATCTGATATTTCTGATTATATATAAGAAATCTATAAGTACTGCTATTCAAGGCATAGCTTACGAATATGCAGTCCATTATTTTCTCTCCCAACTTAGTCTTCTAAGGCAGTGGTGCTAGTACCTTTGCAAGACCCCCCCCCCACACATTTTGAGGTAATGGTAGGAAGGTGCCCTTTTATGCCATGACTCAAATGGTATAAGATCAAGTTTCTTGTGGGGTACTCTATTTAGAATATAATTTATAGTTAACAAAGCTTCCCCCCACATGTTCTATGGAGCTTTAGAGCTTACGAGCATGGAATTGACCATCTCCTTTAAAGTTCTGTTCTTCGGTTCAGCAATCTCATTTTGCTGAGGAGTATATGGTATTATAGTTTGATGAATTATATCAAAGTTAGCACATAACTTACTAAATTCATTTTATTCATATTCTCCGTCTCGATTGGATTTTTGAATCTTTATATTCTTGTTGAGTTGATTCTCAACTTTGACTTTATACGTTGAAACATATTCATTGCCTCATCCTTACTGTTTAGAAGATACACATAACAGTATTTTGTACAGTCATCAATAAAAGTAATAAAATACTTTTTTCTGCCTCTTTTTGGCGCAAATTTTAAGTCACACAAGTCGCTATGAATTAACCCTAAAGGTTTTGTATTTTGATCAATTGAGTGAAATGAACTTTTTGCAAACTTGGCTTCAACACAAATCTCACACTTACTAATTTCTTTCAAGATGAGTTTAGCAATATGATTGAGGTTTTACCTGCACACAAAAATACAGAATTTCAGAACTTAGAATAAAGAGTACAAGGTGCTCAATATTATCACGATAGCAAGTGGCTTTTTTTAATAAGTTCTCTTTTAAGTTACAAAGTATGGTTAAAGATCTTCTTTTAGTTCTGTAAAAGAAAAGAGAAAATGGAGTTACAGCTAAGTTAGGAAGAAAGTGGTAGAATGAGAAGGTGGAGAAGATGGAAGTGGATATGTACAAAGAAGTTGAAAAAGAGTGAAAGAGATTTGGAAGATTGTGGTGTTGGTAATTTACACTAAAATTAAAAGAAAAGAAAACTAAAACCTAAAAAAGTTACTTACCTCTTCGGCGCCTGCTTATCTTTGACCCGTATCGACGATGTACTTTTTCTTGAAAGTGAGCGAAGTATGACAAATAGGATCTTGGCCATTCTCGTATTACATTATGAATTGAAGGGATAAGCTACACTATCATTGAAATGGATATCCATCACCATAAGCCATCAACGACGCTTGTAAGGGCAAGGCAACTTCGAGGCTATCGGTTTCATTTGGATCCACAAATATAGAAGAGGGAAGTAAACAAAAACAAAAGTAAAGAAGAAAAAGAAACTTTGATTCGATTCAAATAACAATGGAAGAAAAGATTACTTACACTGGTGTCACCTTCAGTATAAGCTTGCTCTCATTCCTCCATGAAAGTATCCTCTCCTCTCAGTTATATAAAGAAAATAAAAATTACATGAAAGAAAACAAAAAAAACCTAAGTTACAAACTACAAATTAGCCTAAATTCTACTCTCTGCTTGATCGTCGCCTATACGCTCTGAAAATATCAGTATTTATAAACAAAACCAAACAGGTAGAGATGTAAGAAGACAGGGGGAGCAAATGCTCCCCCTAACTCTCTAACAAAGCCACGGAAACACTGCTATTGTCGCGTTTTCGTGGCTTGGGTGTGGCCAGGTGGCCACACCCAAATGGTGGGGGTCCCTGGTTTCGAGAGAGTATTTTATTCGGTTCTGAATTTCTCGTTTCAACTCCTAGATTTGACGAAACAGCCTTTGATTGTTGATTTTAACCAATTGATTTGAAGAGATATGTTTTAACTGATTTTGATCCAATCTGAACTGACATAATCTGCTCTGATTTACTGACTTCGAATTAATTTTGATTTAAATCAGAATTTGATGGGCTTTTGGGCTTATTTCTCTTCCCTCTCCTTTAGTAATGGGCCGCAAATAAATTAATTAATAATTAGGAAAAAATAGAGTTTATTCTATAATAAGTGTGAGAATATAATAATGATGAAGGTACACCTAGAGGGGGGTGAATATGTGTACGACTAATCTAATGACAAATAATGCGGAATTAAAAACAAATTGCAACACACTTAGTGTAACTAAAGAGTGTAGCCGAATTCCCGGTGAAGGGCTCTAGACTATCTCCTCTAAATTCCTCTAAATAAGAGTTGATGTGCTTATGAAGCTTCCTTGGATCAACACAAGTATGGCACATAATTAGACCCAAGCATATATATATATATGATATGAACAATATGATGCAATGCACAATATAAGAGAGAGAGAGAGAGAGAGAGAGTTTAGAGATAGTGGATCAAACACAAACACAAAGATTAAGGCACTAAACCAAACAACCACTTTCAATCACGTCTACACTTAGAGGGATACTAACTCAACCTTCACAATCACCTTTCACTAGAGGGATAACAACACACCCCCACAATCACCTCTCACTAGAGGGATAACACAAATATAAAGAAGGATTACAACTCTTGGTGGTTTCACTAAACTACAAACCAATTTTCCTCACAAAACATTGATCCTAATAGATAGGATAGATAGATAGCTCAAGTCTGAGAAAATAAAGAGTTTGGAAATCAAATCACAAAGAAAAACTCTTAGGAAAAACTCTATATTGAAATATAAATGAAGATCAAAACAACTTCCCAAAGACTCTCTTTTTCTTTGAATTTTCCAACCCTTTAAAACAAATATAAATAAAACTTGTAAACCCCAAAAACTTTTGCTGAAAAATACTTGAAGATAGGAATTTTTGCTCTTCAAATTGTTGTGTGAAACAGTCCAAAGAAGTGGGTATTTATAACCCAAAAACAAATTTGCCCGTTGGCAGCAGGAAAGGGCAATTTTGCCCTTCCGGTCGACCGGCCAACGGTCATTTTTATGATTATTGAGCCACCGGTCGACCGGTCGGTTGACCGAGGCCTGGAAACAGAGAGCAGAGCTCTCTGGCGGTCAACCGCCCCATCGACCGGGGGCAGATCCAGAAAGTAGAAGCTCTCAGGCGGTCGACTGACCCTCCAGCAATTTGGCCTGTGCACGTTCGTGCACATCGATCGACCGGACCGGTCGACCGACTTCTGCCTCAGTCGACCGTCCGGTCGACCAGCAGAAGGCCAGGTCCAACTTTTAGGGATTAAAAACTTAGGTATTTTAACTTTCATAAAATCTCATAAAATCACATAAATTCAACAAAAATAAGTCTTATTAGATCTTTGAAATACAAGTATGTGTGGCTAAAATTCAACACATATTATAAACAATTTGAACCATTTTTGTGATATTAAAATTTTGCCTTAAACCAAAATCGGTATTTTCCAAAACTTGAATTTTTGAAATGGAAAACCTTTTTCTCCAAAACTCATGTGAATAGAAAAACATGATATTGAAACAACTTTGAAACATATTGTATATGATAGAATTCAATATACATGCAAAGATATCTATCTATGTTTTTGACATGAAATCTGAAATCGTTAAACCGAAAATCAAAACCAAACATTTAAACTTTTGTGTGTGTGTGTGAACTTGAGCATATCAACACTATCTAATCTTTACGCAAGATCTAAACAACTAAACTAAATACAAACCGAAGTTTTCTTGTAGAACTCCTTCTCCAAGTTGACTCGATCCAAACACGATCCAATGAGTTTGACTCCAACCGAGTGCTAGATGCGATCTTGACGCGCGAGCTCTTGAATCATCACGTGTTAACTCCAAAACTCCTTTGTTGAAGCTAAACACCTATTAAAATCTTGATTAAATATCTGAAACTAAATATCACAAGATTATTAGTAAACTATAACTACATGAGTTAATCATCATCAAAACTAGAGTGAAAAGCCTCTGAGCCAACAAATGAATGTGCAATATTAGCGACCCATCACACCCCCATACCTATCTTTTGCTCGTCCTCGAGCAAAACAACTAAACAAAAAATTATTAGACCACTTTTGCAGGTTACGCGATTGCACTGAGCATGCAACAAGCCGTTAAACCTCTAGATTTTTTCTAGAGGACGAGTTTTGTCTCGTGAGGGTTTTCAGTGGATTACACCCACAAAATCCATAAAGAAAGAGAAACAAAGTATTAGTATTTTGAAAACACATTTTGAAAGAGAAAAATATTGAAGTATTATTGTAAGAATTAAGTAATCTATAAGTTATAGAAAAACTGAACTTTTCATTCCTAAACTTAGTCTCTATTCAAAAATTTGTTATCAATCAAAGTAAGGAGTCAAATTGTACTTCTCATCTAGTCTATTACTTTACCCTAAGTCATATGCACCTTCGTGACCGTGAAAATTTTGGTCAAGGGTTTTTTACTCTAACTCTTATGCCTTATTTATATTTATTTTTGGTAATATTTATTCCTCAATCCCATTAGGCTTTCTAATCTGCCCATATAACGAGCCTTTAGTCGGTGACACCCGAACCGGACAGTCTTAGGGCACCAGGTGAGAAAACACCCTAAGGACTTAAACACTCGAGCAGATAAGGCCACGAAATCAAGAGTTTTTATTTAAAAAATTGTACCCCTTTTAGGCGTGAATACTTATGCTTCATGAGGCACAAATACCCAGCTTAATCAGAGGATTATATTTATAAATATGTCTTTTTCTTTTCTTTCTTTTCTTTTTTTTTAAATAAGGCATAAGAATCTTTATTTTTTTGAACCCTAAGCGTGTAAGCGTATGAAGCATACATATTTCATCAAGATAAAAATCAAGACTAAATTACTTTCACAAATTTTCTTCCTAACCTTAGAAATCAAACAAATAATCTTATTTTGACCAAGTATAAGAAATCCTAATTTTGATTTTCTTATTCCTTAAAATTGACTTGATTTCTTACAAAAAATATGTCAAAATATTATTTCTATTTTCAAAAAGTTTTTTTAAAAGTAAAGAAAATGTTTATTTTTTCTTTTTTTAATAAAAAGGAAAACCTAAGTTATGTTAGAACCCTCCCCCACACCTATCTCATGCATTATCCTCAATGTATGAATTAATGCATAAATGCATGAAAAAAAGAAAGGGAATGAAAATATTATCTTAAGGTGGTAGTTCCGGTGGTGGTCTGATTGGTCCACGAAATGCGGCCCAATCGAATTTTCGTAGAGTTTGGAGGAACTCACCAGAAACCTCTCTAATATAACCTACTAAAATGATGGATATATGAATGATTTTTATTAAGAATTTTACCCCATCTAATTTTCAAATTTCACAAATAATTTCGGAGTCAATTTTATCAACACTCTTGTCCCAAAATAGAGTGTGAAAAGATTGAATGATTGACTTGGACTTAGGAAGTACGAGAACTAATACCGACTCAGAAAAGTGACTTAAGTCAAGTAAAGATTCAGGAGTCGAAATTCGTTTAGGAAGTAGGTCAGGATCAAGAAGTTGAAACTCAAGTCTACATTCATTTTCCAACAACGGAATGTGACTTAAATTGGTGATTCAAGTTCAAGAATGACAGGTGTGGGAATCGAAACTAACTCTAAAATATTACTCAAGTTGGGTAACAAAACAGGAGTCAATATTGATTCAAGAATTTGAACTGGATCACAAATTTGAGAATTTAGGTCATTGATTAGTAGTAAAAAAATGCATAATTGTCATCATATTTACCATCACAAGTGCACATTTATTCATATTATAATGCACATTTATTAATATTTTGTTATTTAATGTGTACAGGCCTCGAATTATTATTTTAATAATAAATAAGCTTAAAAGAGCCCAAAAGCCCAGATCCAAGCCCATGTTTGAAGCCCAGGTGCAAAAGCGCAATTACAAGAAGTCAAAATGCAAATACAAGGGCTAAAAGTTGCAAATATTAAAGATAAGGGAAGGATAGACTTCTATCCAACCCTAAACACTTGCAGGATGAGGATAAAAGCCCAAGATAAGAAGGAAATTCGTGGATAGAAGATTTGGGATATTTGAGATCAAGGTAACTTGATTACTAAGTTATCTCGAAAAATCCAGAATAAAGAGCCAGGATGCAGCTTCCAGAAGCAGGCGACCATATGGACGGACCAGGAGAAGCCACGCGCCAAAGCACGTGGCCTGACTCCACTGTACTGCCGCAGAAACGCGGCCCAAGCCGCAATTCTGCGGCAGTTTGGATGAATCTGATTACCAGATTTCGTTGAGGACTTTATCCAGGACTCTATCTCTTTCTGCACTATAAATATCCCTGCAGGCGCAGCAGAGAAGGGGATCCAGAGACGTATTAGGGTTTTCTTTTAGCCATTATCTTTAAATTTCTGCAAGATTGTAACTTTCATTTCATGTACGTTGTGGAGAAGAAGGAGCTTTGTAATTGGAGGATTATTCTGCAATAAAGGTTACCTTTTTCCCATTTAATTTTCTGTATTTAGTTTTATTTTATTTCTGTGATCTCTCTGGTTTGGTTTCTAATCATCGATCTTCTGATTTGTTTTCTTTCTTTCTTTCTCTAATCTCTCTTATTAAACAATAAAAAAAATATAAATTGAAAAGATAAAAAAAATGATGATGAACTAATTCTCTCTAGTGGTTTGCTGAAATTCTTAAAGCAACCCTAGAGCAGTTAAGCCTTGATCAGATTGATGACCATCTCTAGAAACCCTAGGTTTAATAACAACTTTTCTTGAAGATTAAACAAGATAACTAAGATTCTTAATCTAGGTTGCATATTAAAAAGACTTTTCATGACTTCAAACTTAAGAACTAGGACAACATAAATTTAAGATTCATCTTCTATTAAGCTGTACCTAGATGTTAGGATGAACCATAGTTTGGCTTTTAAATAATGTAACTTAGTTAGAATCTGGTATTGGTTCTTCTTACTTGAATTATTCTTAATAACCTAGGGTGAATTACATACATCTCAAGATGAAGATCAATCTCCTTAACTTGCAATAGGGTTGTGGTAGAAAATCAGCAAAACCACGTCTTTCATATCATATATTCTCAAATCTAATCTCTTTTCTCCTATTTTTGAAGATACAGAGGAATCGAGTCGAAAAGCTTGCATCGCATCCTTCCCTGAGGATCACGACCCGCTTGAGCCCTTGCTACAGCGGATAGCATTGAGAACAAAAGAATTCTAAACTTCATTTCTCACATTCACAAATTCTTTAAATTCTCAATCAAATTTTGGCGCCGTTGCCGGGGAAGGAACGGCACGATTTTCTCGTTCTAATCATTCTTTATTCGTTCTGTTTGTAGATACAGAGAACAGAAAAACAGAGCAGTAGTAAGGACATACAGCAACCCAGTGCCTCTGCCCTCGAAGGCAGAGCACCAGGGCCTACATATTTGCCGCAGATCCGCGGCCAGGGCCGCAATTCTGCGGCAATAGTAGTTGACTACTAATCTGGTTTTCTGCAGGTTGCTCTGAATTGCAAAAATAGCTTACTGCTTTGATTATATTTCTCTGTGATCACTCTGCAACTGCTAATTAATAACATTAACCCATTTGTTGAAAAAAAAATATTTTTAGACTCTTGCATATTAGGGCACGTGTCTATTTTAATTTTCTTTAATTCTGTTGAAGAGTGCTGGCGACAAGGTACGTTTGCATAGCATATAGATTAGGAAACACTCTTGGTTGTTTACTGCTTTCTTGAGTGATTACTTTTCTACAGCTTTACATGTACACAAAAATATTTTAAGGGCATAACCCATAAATAAGATAAGGTGGGGAATTCATCACCCTTCCTTGGCCCACAAATCATATCCGTCACACTCACAACCCTAACTTTAAGTAAAACTTGACTAGACGTTGGCCCTAGGTTAACTCGGACTCAATAGGAGATTGACCGAAGAAGGAAAATTGTTCGAAATTAACCCTTGTCAAATCGGTGTCTAGAAAAGGGATTGAGGGCTGAAAGCCCGAAGAACGGTGGTTATTTAATTAAGGAACGTCTCTGACGGAAAACCTCCCACCGGTCTTGCCCTGATCTGGCCGATTAGCTTGTGGTTGACGTCGACAATAGACCTTCTAAGGACAGTCTAAAGTTAGGAGTCGTCTAGGTCAAGGATAACCCTAGAATAGGATTTTTGTTTGTTTTTTCTTTTTTTTTGGTTGATTGGGTGAACTTGGTTGCTAATTGTGCATGCCCACTTGGTCGAGAGACCAACTTACATCCAGGCTAACTAGGACTAGTTCACCACCCGAACAAAAGCCCGACTCTCACATGGCACAACCGCCATCACTCCAAGATAGGTTCTATCCTATTAGAACCTCTATTCCTTCTTGCACAAGCTGAGTAATGAAGGTGTTGACCCATTTGAGCTTAAGCCACAATATATCAACACCCTTCCCAAGTTTCATGGACTTGAATCTGAGGATGCATACTTCTTCATAAGGGAATTTGAGGAAGTATGTTTAATGATGAATATTCCTAAGTTAGGAAAAGATGCCATCAAACTTAGGTTTGTCCCCTTTGCTTTGAAAGATCTAGCAAAGAAATGGCTCTACAGTCTAGAGGTTGGTTCTATATCTTCTTGGGACAGTTTCGTTAAGGCCTTCTTAAAGAAATTTTATCCCGTTCACAAGACTGCACTGATTAGGAAGAATATCCTACAGTTTAAGCAAACAGCCAATGAATCTTTTTAGAAATACTTCGAGCGTTTTAAGGATCTCCTTGCCCAATGTCCTCACCATGGGATAGAGAAATGGCGACTTTGCCAAGTTCTATATGATGGATTAGACTATTCAACTAAAACACTGTTAGAATCCATGTGTCAAGGAGGATTTCTGCAAAAGAATGAAGATGAAGGATGGTTATTGTTTGAGGAATTAGCTGAAAAATCCATCCAATGGGACCCTACTCCTGAAAAATCTAGGACTAA
Source organism: Agave tequilana (assembly GCA_038442645.1). Classification (NCBI taxonomy): domain Eukaryota; kingdom Viridiplantae; phylum Streptophyta; class Magnoliopsida; order Asparagales; family Asparagaceae; genus Agave; species Agave tequilana. The sequence continues at coordinate 56,011 of JAVJIF010001159.1, read as the reverse complement.
TGACCCTACTTCTTCTAGAGGAGGTATCCATTCCATTGAGGCAAACGTAGCAACTGATGCTAAGATAGCTGCTGTTATGCGAAGACTAGAGGCCCTAGAAACTAAAGAGCCAGTCTCAGTGAACCAAGTCAGCCCAACATCTTCGGCGGGCTGTACTTATTGTCAAGATAGGAACCATGCGTTCGAGGAATGTCCTGTTTTCATAGCGCATCAAAGTTCGCCCGAACATATGAGTGCGGCCTTCACAAGGCCTGCCAATAATCCGTATTCGCCCACCTACAATCCCGGTTGGAGAAACCATCCCAATTTTTCATGGGGGCCAAGCAACAATGAGCAGATTAGGCCCAAATTCTCCAACAATTTCCAAAATCCGCCCTACAGCAAAGTTTTCCTTGTCAAAATCCGCCACCTTCTTTCCAATATTCACAAATGGAAACAAGGCTCTCCAACATGGAAAGAAAGGTGGATACCCTAGTTAAAAGCCAAGACACGCTGGCTCAAGTCCTAAATAGGATAGAGATCCAATTGAACCAGCAAGAGAGACAGAGGGGTACCCTACCGAGTCAACCATTGCCTAACCCTAGGAATCCTAGGCCAGCCAATGAGGCTCAAGACCCAAATCAGTGTCATATGGTTCATACACTCAGATCGGGAAAACAAGTTGATAATCAAGTATCCATGCCATCGGATCCATCTCAGCCATCCATTCCATCTAGCTCCACTTCCATTCCATCTAGCTCCACTCCTGCTCCATCCAGCCCCAATGAAACTGAAGCTGAAAAGTCAGCAGGTCAGATGCACCAGCCTATAGCTCCATTTCCAAATAGGCTTAGAAGCAACAACAATGCACATATAGAGAAATTATTAGAGGTGTTCAATCAAGTTAGGCTCAACATTCTACTTCTTGATGCAATCCAACAGGTCCTTAGTTATGCCAAATTCCTTAAGGACATGTGCACCAAGAAAAGAAAGACTAATGTGCCTAAGAAGGTTTTTCTAGCCACTAACATTAGTGAGCTACTGTCCAACCAGATCCCTATCAAGTATAAGGACCCAGGTTGCCCCACCATTTCTTGCACCATAGGTCGAGCCGAAATCAATCGAGCACTCCTCGATTTAGGAGCCAGCATCAATTTGCTCCCTTTCTCCGTGTATCAACAACTTAGATTAGGTGAACTCAACCCGACCCAAGTTACTATTCAGTTGGCTGACCGCTCTATCAAAGTTCCTAAGGGAGAAATCAATGACGTTCTCATACGGGTAGGAGAATTCATTTACCCAGTAGATTTCATTATCTTAGAGACACAACCTGTGTCTAATCCTAGGTCCCAAACTCCCGTCATCTTAGGAAGACCGTTCCTAGCAACTGCAAATGCAATAATCAATTGTAGAAACGGATCCATGAGATTAACTTTTGGGGATATGACCAAGGAAGTCAATGTTTTCAACCTAGGTAAGCATCCCTACGATGTGACCGACCAACCCTTTGAGGTTAACTTCATTGAAAATATGACGAGTGAGCATAATGATGAGATCATACTTGAGTCAGAGGAAGAGGAAGATTTAGAAACAAGTGATATCAGCCTTGATGAGATCGAATGGGAATCAAATCTGAGTTCTATAGAGATGGGAGACTCTAGCTTAACACCTCCACCCATTGAGCCACCTCCTTCTTTGGAGTTAAAAGCCTTGCCCAAACATCTTAAGTATGCCTACCTAGGTGAACAAGAGACATTACCGGTCATAGTTGCATCTAATTTGACCAATAGGCAAGAGGAGGACCTGCTGGCAACCCTTAGGAGACATAGGGAAGCCATTGGTTGGACTATGGCAGATATTAAGGGACTTAGCCCTACGATAGTCCAGCATCGTATTCATCTTGAGGAAGGGGTTAGACCTAAGAGGGATCCACAGCGTAGGCTGAACCCACTTATGCAGGAGGCGGTACAAGCCGAAATAGTAAAACTGTTAGATAATGGGATCATTTATCCCATTTTCGATAGCAAATGGGTTAGCCCAATGCATGTGGTCCCTAAGAAGTCCAGCTTTACTGTGGTAGAGAACGACAAGCATGAGTTAGTGCAAACACGATTGCCTACCAAGGTAAGAGTATGCATAGACTACCGCAAGTTGAATGCAGCCACTAGGAAAGATCATTTTCCCCTCCCTTTCATTGACCAAATGCTGGAAAGATTAGCCGGTCATGAGTATTACTGCTTTTTGGACGGGTATTCGGGATATAACCAAATCCCTATAGCCCCGGAGGACCAAGAGAAGACAACGTTCACATGTCCATTTGGGACATTTGCCTACCGTCGAATGCCTTTCGGCTTATGCAATGCCCCCGCCACATTCCAACGTTGTATGTTAAGCTTGTTTTCGGATATGGTCGAGCGTTTCCTAGAAATTTTCATGGACGACTTCTCCGTCTATGGAAATTCATTTGACCAGTGTCTCCATCACTTGGAGCTAGTGCTGAGTAGGTGCACTGAAAAGAACTTGACCCTCAATTGGAAAAAGTGTCACTTCATGGTGCAACATGGGATTGTCCTAGGTCACGAGATATCTAAGGAAGGGATTAAGGTAGACAAGTCCAAGGTGGAGATCATAGCGAAACTTCCACTTCCGCGATGCGTGAAGGACATTCGGTCTTTCTTAGGACACGCTGGATTTTATCGTAGGTTCATTAAGGACTTTAGCAAAATTGCTAGACCCCTTACAAACCTTCTAGCTAAAGACGTGTCCTTCATCTTTGATGATAGGTGCCATAGTGCATGGGAGAAATTGAAAGTGGAACTTATCTCTGCCCCTATCATCTCACCTCCGGACTGGTCCAAACCTTTTGAGATCATGTGCGATGCTTCTGATTTTGCGATAGGTGCTGTCTTAGGACAGCGTAAGGACAACAAGCAGCACGTGATCTACTATTCGAGTAGGACGTTAAATGATGCCCAAATGAACTATACTACCACCGAGAAGGAATTCTTGGCAGTAGTGTTCGCTTTGGAGAAATTCCGTCCATACCTTCTTGGGACTAAGACCACGATCTTCACTGACCATTCTGCACTGCGATACCTTATGCTTAAAAAGATGCGAAGGCCCGACTCATTCGTTGGATCCTTCTCCTTCAAGAATTCGATCTCGAAATTCGAGATAAAAAAGGTGTCGAAAATGTCGTAGCTGATCATCTCTCTCGTGTGCCAAACGCACCTTCTGACGAGCTGCCCATCAATGACAATTTTCCCGATGAGCAACTTCTAGCCATCTCTAAGGAACCATGGTTTGCTGACATAGTAAATTACTTAGTCACAAACCAAACACCACCTAGTTGGTCTAAACAGGATAGATACCGATTCTTGTCTCAAGTTCGGTATTACATGTGGGAAGATCCTTATCTTTTCAAATACTGTAGCGACCAAATCATTAGGAGATGTGTCCCCGACGAGGAGACTAGAAGCGTGCTAGCTTTTTGTCATGAGTTCGCTTGCGGTGGACATTTTGGTCCCCGCAAAACTGCCGAGAAAATTCTGCAAAGTGGCTTTTATTGGCCAACTGTGTTTAGAGATGCATTTGAGTATTGCAAAACTTGCACAAGATGTCAAATGATAGGAAGAATTTCCAAACGAAATATGATGCCCTTAAATCCCATTCTAGAAGTAGAACTTTTCGATGTATGGGGCATCGATTTTATGGGACCCTTCCCTAATTCGTTTGGGCACCAATACATCTTGTTGGCCGTAGATTATGTGTCGAAATGGGTAGAAGCTGTCCCTTGCAAGACAAATGACAACAAAGTTGTTGTCAAATTCTTGAAAGATAATATTATCTCACGCTTTGGAATCCCTAGAGCCATCATTAGTGACAATGGCACACATTTTTGCAATAGAACTTTTGAAGCTCTTATGCGAAGATATGCCATAACTCACAAGTTGTCTATGCCCTACCATCCTCAAACTAGCGGACAGGTAGAAGTTTCTAATAGGCAAGTCAAGCTCATTTTAGAGAAGACCGTGAATCAGAATAGGAATGACTGGTCCACCAAACTGGTAGATGCCCTATGGGCATATAGGACTGCCTTTAAGACGATTCTAGGAATGTCTCCCTACAGATTAGTCTTTGGAAAGGCTTGCCACCTTCCTGTTGAGCTAGAGCACCGGGCCTTATGGGCAATTAAGCAGCTAAATTTCGATTTAGATAAGGCCGGTGAGTTTCAGAAATTACAAATTTCTGAACTAGAGGAGTTGAGGAATGATGCATACGATAATGCAAAGATTGCGAAGGATAGGGTTAAGGTTTTTCATGATAAATCCATCACGAGAAAAACTTTTGTCCAAGGACAAAAAGTTTTACTCTATAACTCTAGACTTCATTTTTTTCCCGGCAAGTTGAAGTCAAGATGGACAGGGCCATTCATCGTTAAGACCGTGTTTCCACACGGAGCGATAGAGATCTACGATCCAAAAAATGGCAATGCTTTCAAAGTTAATGGCCAGCGTCTTAAGATATTTTTGGAGACGGTACCGAAGGTTAATGCGGCCATGGGTCTTTCTGACCCACTGTATCGGTAACTGTATCTTTCTGCCAGTTCATGCATCCATGCATTTCATTCATACATTAGGGACAATGCATGAAATAAGTGTGGGGAAGGGTATGTAATATATATGTAATATTAAAAAAATAATAATAATAATAATAATAATAAAATATATTTTTATAAAAAGGACAGTACTTTGACTTATTTTTGAAAGAAACCTAAGTTAGTTTTAAGGATTAGGAAAATCATGATTAGGATTTCTAAAGACTTGGTCAAAATAAATAAATTGTTTAAATTTTAGGTATAGGAGGAAAAATTGAATAAGTAATTAGTCTTGATTTTTACCTTAATGATTCGTGCATACCTAATGCATATCTAGGATTCTAAGACTAAGACCCTTGTGCCTCATATATATACAAAAAATAGCAATCACTAATTAAGCTGGATACATGTGCCTCATGAAGCATAAGTATTCACGCCTAAAAGTGAGTTAATAAATAAAGTCCTTGTTTTGGGGCCTAGTTCACTCGAATTGGAGTCCCGGGGTGTTTTCTCACCTGGTGCCCTAAAGCCGACCGGTTTGGGAGTCATCGACTTTAAGTTCGTTACGTGGGTGGATTAGAAAGCCCAAGGAAATTAAGGAAAAATTACTGATATATGTATTAACACATCTAATAGTCAATTAGTTAGGTATGAGGGCCTCAAGAAGCCTTGATACTTACACGAAAGAAAATTAGATGAGTTATACATATCAATATATATATATATATATATATATATATATATATATATATATATATATATATATATATATATATATATATATATATATATATATATATATATATATATGTATGTATCAATAAATAAAGAATAAAGAGGCATGAGAGTCCAAGATAAGGAATTCCTAGTAAAAACATAAGGATGCATATGATTTTTGGTAACGAAAAAGACTATATTAGAAATTCAATTTTAATCCTTACCTAAAATGAATAACAATTGACTTTATAAAGACTAGGTTTGAAGAATGAATAAAAATGAGGATCCTAAAACTTATAGACTACTTAGTCTCTTCCAATATAAGTCAAATATTTTCCTTTTTATGGATTTTGTGGGTGTAATCCGCTGAAAACCCTCACGAGACAACACTCGTCCTCTAGGGTAACCTAGGGGTTTAACGGCTTGTTGCACACGCTAAGTGCAACCGTGATTCCTACGAAAGTGAGTTAGTTAGAGTAGATTTTCTTTTTCTTTTTGATTTTTACTCGAGGACGAGCAAAAAGATAAGTGTGGGGGTGTGATTAGTAGTAAAAAAATGCATAATTGTCATCATATTTACCATCACATTTGCACATTTATTCATATTATAATGCACATTTATTAATATTTTGTTATTTAATGTGTGCAGGCCTCGAATTATTATTTTAATAATAAATAAAGCTTAAAAGAGCCCAAAAGCCCAGATCCAAGCCCATGTTTGAAGCCCAGGTGCAAAAGCGCAATTACAAGAAGTCAAAATGCAAATACAAGGGCTAAAAGTTGCAAATATCAAAGATAAGGGAAGGATAGCCTTCTATCCAACCCTAAACACTTGCAGGATGAGGATAAAAGCCCAAGATAAGAAGGAAATTCGTGGATAGAAGATTTGGGATATTTGAGATCAAGGTAACTTGATTACTAAGTTATCTCGAAAAATCCAGAATAAAGAGCCAGGATGCAGCTTCCAGAAGCAGGCAACCATATGGACGGACCAGGAGAAGCCACGCGCCAAAGCACGTGGCCTGACTCCACTGTACTGCCGCAGAAACACGGCCCAAGCCGCAATTCTGCGGCAGTTTGGATGAATCTGATTACCAGATTTCGTTGAGGACTTTATCCAGGACTCTATCTCTTTCTGCACTATAAATATCCCTGCAGGCGCAGCAGAGAAGGGGATCCAGAGACGTATTAGGGTTTTCTTTTAGCCATTTTCTTTAAATTTCTGCAAGATTGTAACTTTCATTTCATGTACGTTGTGGAGAAGAAGGAGCTTTGTAATTGGAGGATTATTCTGCAATAAAGGTTACCTTTTCCCATTTAATTTTCTGTATTTAGTTTTATTTTATTTCTGTGATCTCTCTGGTTTGGTTTCTAATCATCGATCTTCTAATTTGTTTTCTTTCTTTCTCTCTCTAATCTCTCTTATTAAACAATAAAAAAAATATAAATTGAAAAGATAAAAAAAATGATGATGAACTAATTCTCTCTAGTGGTTTGCTGAAATTCTTAAAGCAACCCTAGAGCAGTTAAGCCTTGATCAGATTGATGACCATCTCTAGAAACCCTAGGTTTAATAACAACTTTTCTTGAAGATTAAACAAGATAACTAAGATTCTTAATCTAGGTTGCATATGACTTTTCATGACTTCAAACTTAAGAACTAAGACAGCATAAATTTAAGATTCATCTTCTATTAAGCTGTACCTAGATGTTAGGATGAACCATAGTTTGGCTTTTAAATAATGTAACTTAGTTAGAATCTGGTATTGGTTTTTCTTACTTGAATTATTCTTAATAACCTAGGGTGAATTACATACATCTCAAGATGAAGATCAATCTCCTTAACTTGCAATAGGGTTGTGGTAGAAAATTAGCAAAACCACGTCTTTCATATCATATATTCTCAAATCTAATCTCTTTTCTCCTATTTTTAAAGATAAAGAGGAATCGAGTCGAAAAGCTTGCATCGCATCCTTCCCTGAGGATCACGACCCGCTTGAGCCCTTGCTACAGCGGATAGCATTGAGAACAAAAGAATTCTAAACTTCATTTCTCTCATTCTCAAATTCTTTAAATTCTCAATCAATCATATTTCTCATTGAGTTCAATTTCATAGAAATGAGAACTTGCCAATTTGTCAATGGGACTTTCAAAAGTATGAAGTTGGTCAAGTTTAATATGAGATCTTAAAAGATGGGCGATTCAATTTCATGATGAATTGGCACAGGATCCAATGTTGACTCAGAAAAAAGATTGAAATCAGGTGAAGACACCGGAATCATTATTAAATCAGGAAGTAGAATTGAATCACCAAGTTGGGGTTCAGGATCATATTCATTCTTAAGTTCAATTCAGGAAAGCGATAACTTGTCAAACTGTCAATGTCAATTTCAAAATTTAGGGTTTGGGCAAGTTCAAATGGGTGTGTTGAAATGGAATCTTATTTTTTCAAAACGACATGATTCTTCGGCTCTAACAGAATGGTTAGCGACATCAGAAATGGTCAAACGGTGAGAATGGAGAGTTTGGACCATTATATATATGTCCTGATTCGAGCGATTTGAGCCTGAATTATGGCTTCAAGCATCTTTTCATAGTCTATTGGTTCATCGTTTTGTTGCGATTGGACTTGAAAAGATGAAGTTTTGTTTTGGAATCTATTGTGAAATTGTGAGTTCGTCAGATTTTGTGATTGTTGCTTGGACTCACGCATACTCATTTCCAAGATTGATGATTTTCTATTTTGAACCAGTGGAACTGAGTATGAATCTTGAAAATATTGTGGACAAGGTGGATAAGGAGGACAAGTTTGTTGAAAATTGGACTCGGGGGAGGTGAATCCCCATTGACTATGTGAAGAATTGAAATTATTTTGAAAATTATGGTCATAAGATTGGGGGCATGGGTTATATTGATTCAGATAAGACTAATCTGGCACACTAGGTTGGTTAAAGTTATGATATGCCGGGTTGGTTATATCCGAAAAAGAGGTCGGGGTGTAATATGAATTACCATTAAAATTGAAAAAATTATTGTTATAAGCCATGTCACACAGGAAATGTCAAACACAAACAATGAAAAAAAACAAATATGCAAACAAAAAAAGAAAAAAAAATCTAACCTAAGTTAGGGTAAACCTTAGACCTAAACGACTCCTAACTGTTAGACTGTCAACGGGGGTATATTACTGAATCTGACCACAAGTTAATCGGCCAGGTAGGGGTAAGATTGGTGGAAGGTATCCGTGCTTAAAGCAACGGGCCTAATTATGCCAAACCACCAACCTTCGGAGTTTCACCCCTCAATCCTCAAGCTTAAACACCGATTTGTCAAGAGTCAAATTCAAATCAACTTACCCCTTAGGTCAGTCTCCTATTTGAGTTCGAGATGTCCCTAGGGCCAAAATCTACTCAGTTTTACTTGGGCTTGGGTTAGTGAGTGAGGAGATTGTTTGCGGGCTAAGGGAGGGTAATGACTTCCCCTCCTTATCTTATTTATAGGACAAGCCCTTAAATTAATTTAATGCAATGTGTGCAAGATATATAGAAAAAAGTAACACTCAAGCAATATTTCATACAAGAATGAACCTTATACTAAATGATATGCACACAGACCTAGGCTCCAGCACTCTTTAACAGTAATTAGAAAATGTAACGAAATAGACACGTGCTTAAATGCAAAGTCTAAATCATTTTTAGAATTTACAATCAACCTTTCACTGTTGTTATTAGAAATGTATGTACTTTGAGTTAAATAAGGAAATAAATAGCTACAGATATTAAACTTTACAATTCAGCCAACCTGCAGAAAATACAGATTAGTAGTTCACTCAGATTGTCACAGGAATGTAGCAAATCTGAGGGCTTCTGGGCTCTGCTTTCTTGAGCAGAGTCCAGGACCACTTATATGTCCACTGCAGCAAAAATTCCTTATTGTTAAATCTGTACACCAAAAATAGTTAACCAAAAGTGTAAACTTAAAAAGAGAATAACTTACCGTCCCTCCCCAGCAACGGCGCCAAAATTTGATTGAGGTTTTACCTACACACAAAAATACAGAATTTCAGAACTTAGAATAAAGAGTGCAAGGTGCTCAATATTACCGCGATAGCAAGTGACTATGCGGGTCATGATCCACAAGGAGGGACTAGTGATGGAAGCTTTTTTTTTAATAAGTTCTCTTTTAAGTTATAAAGTTTGGTTAAAGATCTTCTTTTAGTTCTTTAAAAGAAAAAAGAAAATGGAGTTACAGTTAAGTTAGGAAGAAAGTAATAGAATGAGAAGGTGGAGAAAATGGAAGTACAAAGAAGTTGAAAAAGAGTGAAAGAGATTTGGAAGATTGTGGTGTTGGTAATTTACAGCAAAATTAAAAAAAAGAAAACTAAAACCTAAAAAAGTTACTTACCTCTTCGGCATCTGCTTACCTTTGACCCATATCGAAGTATGATAAAATAGGATCTTGGCCATTCCCGTATTACACTATGAATTGAAGGGGCAAGCTACACTATCATAGAAATGAATATCCATCACCATAAGCCATCAACGGCACTTGCAAGAGCAAGGTAACTTCGAGGCTATCGGTTTCATTTGGATCCACAAACACAGCAGAGGGAAGTAAATGAAAAAAGAGTAAAGAAGAAAAAGAAATTTCGATTTGATTCAAATAACAATGGAAGAAAAGATCACTTACACTGGTGTCACCTTCAGTGCAAGCTTGCTCTCATTCCTCCATGAAAGTGTCCTCTCCTCTCAGTTACATAAAGAAAATAAAAATTACATGAAAGAAAATAAAAAAACCTAAGTTACAAACTACAAATTAGCCTAAATTCTACTCTCTACTTGGTCATCGCCTGTACGCTCTGAAAATTTCAATATTTATAGGCAATACCAAATAGGTAGAGATGTAAGAAGATAGGGGGAGCAAACGCTCCCCCTAACTCTCTAACAAAGCCGCGAAAATGCGGCCATAGCCGCATTTTCGCGGTGGAGGTCCCTGATTTCGAGAGAGTATTTTATCCAGTTCTGAATTTCTCGTTTCAGCTCCTGGATTTGGCGAAACGGCCTTTGATTGTTGGCTTTAACCGATTGATTTGAAGAGATATGTTTTTAACTGATTTTCAACCGATCTGAACCAACCTGATCTGCCATGATTTACTGACTTTGAATTAATTTTGATTTAAATCAGAATTTAATGGGCTTTTGGGCTCGTTTCTCTTCCCTCTCCTTTAGTAATGGGCCGACAAATAAATTAAACAATAATTAGGAAAAAGCAGAGTTTATTCTATAATAAGTGTGAGAATATGATAATGAATGTGCAATATTAGCGACCGATCACAATATATCCTTGATTAAACAAATTTTGTAAGGATTTGTAATTTACATGCCCTAATCTAGCATGTTATAAAATAGGAGACTTAGGCAAATAAACTGAAGATTTTCCTTTATTTATGAGTTTTGAGTACAAATATACGAACTTTTTGTCCACTACAGCATCATTGGCCTTAAATAGGCCATCAATAAGATAACCCTTACCCACTTACATCCACCCTTAGTAAATACAAATTTATCTGAATCGAAAAATTCTCAAATCTTTCTTACTAATGGTTGATTCGGAGATCAAGTTCTTGCGGATATCTGAAAATGTAGTACATCATTCAGAGTAAGCTTCTTCCCAGATGTTCACTTCGGGATGACCTTTCCTTTTCCCTCAACCTTGGAGAAGGCTGAGTTGCCCATGAAAAGTTGTTCATCTTGCTTTAGTTTTTGATATTCAGAGAATAATAATTTCTCAGAGGAGATGTGCCGAGTAGGCCCAATGTTTATACACCAATCCTTATTGTTGGTTGTCAGATTCACTTCTGACACTACAACTGATAGGCTTGGTGACGCATGGTCGGTCAGGTTTGCCTGTAGATGGGCCTTCTTGTTCTTTTTGGGCCAACTGCGATATTTATTCACCTTGTGTCCCTCTTTATTGCAGATGTAGCAACTTCGCTTGAAGTGCTTGTTTTTGCCTTCATGGTCCTTGCCTTTGTAACCTTGGATAGTCTTCTTCCGCTTCAAGCCTTTGAAAGTAGACGCTTTCCCCTTTGAGTTTTCGATCACAATGGTCTTGGATTCATAAGAGTTCTTGTTGATCCTTTTCTTGGACGTACGGTTGTCCTTTTCAATCTGAAGACTCACGATGAGATCCTCCAACTTTAGCTCTTTGTGCTTGTGTTTCAAGTAGTTCTTGAAATCTCTCCACGCAGGTGGAAGTCTTTCCATGATAGTAGCAACCTGAAAAATTTAAGGTAGAATCATACCTTCAGCCTCTATCTCGTGCAAGATAAGTTAGAATTCTTGCACTTGACTGATTACAGTCTTATTGTTCACCATTTTGTACTTCAGAAATCGTCCCACGATGAACTTCATGGTACCGGCATTTTCAGTCTTGTATTTCTTATCAAGTCTTGCACATAACTTCTTTGCCATTGTGATTGGAGTCATCCAAACCATTTAGGATACAGTTTCGGCAAAGGAAGTTACTTTGCGTCCATGCATCAACTGTAAGGACTGAGTCCCGATTAGTTCCGGGTTCCTGTGGATCCTCTTGCAGAAATTTGGCCAAATGCAGAGTGATCAAGTAGAAGAGCATCTTCTGTTGCCACCTCTTGAATTCAGTGTCATCAAATTTTTCTGGCTTTTCCGGCTTCGGGCTGAGAAGTGGAGCATGCACCAATGTCTGAATTTGCATGTCTGGTGCCTTACTGGTACTGTCTTGATTATTCTCAGACATCTTCTATAATTCAAATAGAATAGAAGTAAGTAACTTCAAGAAAGATTAATTGTCTTAAGATTGTTAGGTGCAGGTGATTAAGCTTGTACCTGCACAAAAAATACAGTATTTCAGATTTGGAATGAAGAGTGCAAGTGCTCAATTCTACCATAATAGCAAGTGGCTATGCGGGTCATAATCCACAAGGAGGGTTAGCGATAGAAGCGTTCAAGGTTTGTATTGAAATCTTTGTGAAGAAAAATGAAGGTTCTTCTTTGTTTTAAGAAATGAAAATGAAAAAGAGTTAGGTTAAAGTTAAAAAGAAAGCGATAGATGAGAAGGTGGAGAAAATCAGAAAATGACTATGTACAAAGAAAATGAAAGAGTGAAAGAGATTCGGAAGATGTCGTGTTGATGATCTAAACTAAAAGTTATAAGAAAAGAAAGAAGAACTAAAAATAATTACTTACTTTCTTTTGACCAAAAGCTTACCTTGAATCTTTGGCGACGATGTTATCTTGAAGTGGAGGCAATCAGCGCATAACCCATAAGAGTTGATTATTGTCTCTTCCACATTACATCATCAAGACAAAACAGGCATGAAATGATACAGAGAGACTCAAATCCATCGTCATGAGGTATCAGTGGCACTCGCAAAGGCAAGGCTCTTTCGATGCTTGTAGACTCACTTGGAAGACAATTGTACCAAAAGAAGAGTGAAGTAGAAAAGAAGAAGAAGAAGAACATTAAAACGAATTACATACAAAAAGAAAATACAGATTCGATTTCATAACAATAAAAGAAAAGAAAGAAACCTTACACCAGTGTCACTCTCAGCACAAGCTTTGTTCTCGTTCTTCTATGAAAGTCTGATCTCCTCTGAATTACATAAATTAAAACTAAAAATTACATGAAAAGAAAAACAAAAACCTATACTAAAAAAATGAAAAACTGGACTAAATCCTATCTCTGCATGGTCGTCCCCTTTTGCTCAGCTGAAACTAGTATTTATAGGGCAAAACCAGAAAGAGAAGATCTCGGGAAGATTGGGGGAGAAAACGCTTCCCCAACTGAATCCAGTTGGCCGCGAAAATGCGGCTAGGGCCGCGTTTCTGCGGCCCTGGTGTGGCCATGTGGCCACACCCAGTTGGTGGAGATCCCTTATTTGATGATTTTCTTGTATATTCTTCTGGTTTTCTCGTTTCTGCTCCAGGATTTGACGAAACAGCCTTTGATTGTTGGCTTCAACCGCTTGATTCAGGGAGGATTCTTCTCAACCGGTTTTCAACCTCTCTGACATGCCAGATTTTGCCCTGATTCTTTGACTTCGAATTTCTTCTGAATTAAATCAGAATTTGGTGGGCTTTTGGGCTTGTTTCTGTTTCCTTTCTTTTAGCACTTAGGCCTACATTAAACAGAGAAAAAGAAAACTTATTATTAGGATTTATTAGCTAAAAAGTATGGTAAGGTGACAATATATATGCAATATATGTGACTAATCAGCAGGAATCAATCTGACAACTAATCAATATCACCGATCTAATTGGCCAGGTCGGTAAATATCAGGTGGGAGGTTTTCCGTTCAGTAAAACGTTCCTTAATTATAGAATCACCATTCAATTACCTTCCTTAGTTAAATGATCGTACACATATTTTACATTCTTTTCATTACACTCCTACAATTATCATGTAATAAATCTTTTGTCTTAAATATCTATTTTACAAAAGAAAATAATGAAGAGAAAGAGGATTAAATCAAATAAATACCAGTTAAAATTAGATTTAACTGGATCTATTTGGTTAGCTGAGGATGATCCCAGATCTAGTTAGTTAAAATTCGGATTTTGGTGAATCAATTCGATTAACTTAAAAATCCATGAGGATATCACCACATCCAGAACAAATCAAAGATTAGAGCAAATGTTCAAAGATTAGAGCAAATCATAAAGATAACACCAAATGAAAATTGAATCTAAATTCAAAATCTAAAGGGATAAATGGATAGAGAGAATATCAACGGATGAGATGAAGCAATTTTGACTCAGATTCAGACTGGATACATTTTAGTATTTGAATCTTAACTTTAGCTATCGAATCTCAAATCTGATGATTCAAGATGATCCAAAAATAAGATTTAAAGGGTTACAACTCTTGCGTTAATCACTATTTCTAATTCTATCATTTGATAAGTTATATTCAGCGATCAACACGCCAATAAGCTGTAGATCAGAATTGAATATCCACATCAAATCAAGTTTAGAGATTAGGGGAGGATTAAAATTTAGAAATAGCCCGCTTTCCCTATCTTTCAACTCGTTTTCTTATCCATTTCTATGTTATAAATATCCCACACATCAGAGGCAGAGGAACGATCAAGCAGAGAGAGATTTTAGGCCAGTTTTTATTCTTTTTAGTGTAAATTTTTGTTTTTCCTTTTATATAATTTTTACTTTTCTTTATGTAACTGAGAGGAGAGACGAGTTTCATGGAGGAATGAGAGCAAGCTTGTACTGAGGGTGACAGCGGTGTAAGTAAGTCTTTTCTTTCATTGTTATTTGAATCGAATCGAAGTTTCTTTTTCATCTTTACTCTTGTTTTTGTTTGTTTTCCTCTGATGTATTTGCAATCCAAGTGAATCTGATAGCCTCGAGACTGCTTCGCCATTGCAAGTGCCTTTGATGGCCTATGGTGATGAACAACCATTCTTTTGTTAGTTTAGCTTGCCCTTTTATTCATAGTGTAGATCGGGAATAGGGAAGATCTTACACGTAATGCTTGATCGCCTTCAAAGACTAGGTAAGTCGTATTTACAGATCCAAGGTATATGAGCACTAAAGAGGTAAGTAATTTTTAGTTTCTTTCTTTTCTTTTAACTTTTAGTTTAGATCACCACAATCTTCTAACTCTTTTATCACTCTTTTTAATTTCTTTGTATAAATCCATTTTTCATTTTCTCCACCTTCTCAATCTACAACTTTCTTATTAACTCAACTGTAACTTGTTTTTTTCTTTTAAAGAACTATTAGAAGATCTTTAACCATTGATTGTAACCTAAAAGAGAACTTGTTAAAAAAGCTTTCATTGCTAGTCCCTCCTTGTGGATCACGACCCGCATAGCCACTTGCTATCGCGGTAGTATTGAGTACTTTCACATTCTATTCTTAAGTTCTGAATTTCTGTATTCTTGTGTGCCGATAAAGCCTCAATCAAATTTTGGCGCCGTTGCCGGGGAGGGACGGTAAGTAATTCTCTTTTTAAGTTTACATTTTTGGTTAACTCTCTTCTTTGTTCTTGGGGTGCAGTAATAGATATCAAGGAAATTTTTGCTACAGTGAACATATAAGTGGCCCTAGACTCTACTCAAGAAAGTAGAACCCAGAAATCCTCAGATTTGCTACATTCTAGTGGCAATCTGAGTGAACTACTAATCTGTATTTTTGCAGGTTGGCTGAATTGCAAAGCTAAATTTCTACAGTTATTTATTATCTTTATTTACTCATTGTACATACTTTCTAAGCTCAACAGTAAATTGATGTTCATTAAATGCTAAAAATGGTTTAGACTTTGCATATAGGTACGCGTCTAATTCGTTTACATTTTACATTACTGTTGAAGAGTGCTGGAGTAAAGGTATGTGTGCATAGTATGTAGTATAGGAACACTTTTGAATTGTTTACATTGCTTAAGTGTTACTTTTCATGTACACACTGCACTAAATTGATTTAAGGGCTTATCCTATGAAAAAGATAAATTGGGGAAGTCATTACCCTCCCTTAGCCCATAAACAATCTCCTCACTCACTAACCCAAGCCTAACTAAAACTGAGTAGACGTTAGCCTTAGGGACATGTCGGACTCATATAGGAGACTGGCCTAAGAGGGAAGTTGATTAAAATTTGACTCTTGTCAAATTGGTGCCTAAGATTGGGGATTGAGGGGCGAAACCCTGAAAGTAGGTGATTTGACATAAATAGGCCCGTTGCTTAGGCACGGATACCTTCCAATGATCTTTTCCCTACCTGGCTGATTAACTTGTGGTCAGATTCGACAATATACCCCCCGTGGATACTCTAACCAGTTAGGAGTGTCTAGGTTTAAGGTTTACCCTAACTTAGATTATATTTTTTTTCTTTTTGTTTGTTTATTTGTTTGTTTTTCTTTGTTTGGTTGTGATAATTCTTGTGTGATTTCGCTTATAACAACAATTTTTTCAATTTTAATGGTAATCCATGTTACACCCTGACCTCTTTTTCAGATGTTATTAATCTGACATATCATAACTTTAACCAACCTAGTGTGCCATATTAGTATTATCCGAATCAATACATGCCCCAGTCCTAATACTATGAACAAGACTGAAAAAATCATCACTACTCTTCACAGAGTCAATGGGGATACAACTACCCCGAGTCATATTGTCAACCACCTTACCAGCATCCAGCTTCATATGCTCCTTCTCCCGAACAACCATTAGAAGAATCAATTGATTGAGAAAAGAGGATGGAAGCCTTAGACGAGATTGAGCGACGAATTTAAATTTTAGAAGACTCAAAATCTCTTCAAAATTTTCAAATCACAGATCTTTACCTTATTTTTCAAGAAGAACATGCCGACTTAGAAAAGAGTATGGAATCCATGATTCAATTCCAAAATGATCCACTTGATATGATAGAAGTAAGACTTAGTAGATTGAAAAATATGCATAGGAATAAGAAAACTCTCCCTACCCAATCTTTAACTATTCTCGAAACTTCTAACAATATTGATGAAAACTAAGAATCATGGTATCTTGAAGACTTTGACCAAGATTCAATTTTACCACAAAACCTTGAACTTGACCAATATCAACCCATTGACAAATTGGCAAGTTTTTATTTTAATGAGATTGAATTTGATCATGAATGTGAACCCGATCTTCAACTTTGTGATTCAGTTTCCATTTTCAAATTTATGTTGACTCCAGTATTCTTACCCAATTTGGACCAATTTCTCAAGCCAATATTTATTTCCATACCCATAGATTTAGAAATGGATTCACCAATTTTGAATAGTCACATTCCATTGATGAAAAAAGAATGTGAATTTTAATTCTTGACTTTGGACTCAATTCTTGCACCAAAACTGACTCTCGAACCCAAAGTTGATTTTTTCGAGTTAGTATTGGTTCCTGAACCTATCATTCTTGAGGCCAAGTCAACCATTCCACCAAGTCACATTCTTTTGTTGGACATAAATGTAGACTATGATGACTCCGTGATGATTTTTCAAGACTAGTCATGTAAAGGGAATAAGTGTTATGATAGAATCTTTCATGATCCTATTCATATTGGAGACTGCAAATATGTAAATACAAAAGATGTTAATAAAGGTGGGTTCCGTGAACCACCACATTATCTTGATTGGGTAACAACGCTTGACCTAATCAGACCACCATCGGAACCACCACCTTAAGGTAATATTTTCCTTCCCTTTCTTCTTTTTTCATGCATCTATGCATTAATTTATACTTTGAGGAATTTGCATGAGATAGGTGTGGGGAGGGTTCTAACATAACTTAGGTTTTCCTTTTATTATTAAAAAAATTATTATTAACATTTTCTTTACTTTTAAAAGCTTTTTAAAATAGAAACAATATTTTGACATATTCTTTGTAAGAAATTAAGTCAATTCTAAGAAATAGGAGAATCATAATTAGGATTTCTGATACTTAGTCAAAATAAGATTATTTGTTTGATTTCCAAGGTTAGGAAGAAAATTTAAAAAAGTAATTTAGTCTTGATTTTTATCTTGATGATATATGCATGCTTTATACGCTTACACACTTAGGGTTCAAAAATAAAGATTCTTATGCCTTATTTTAAAAAAAAGAAAAGAAATATATATATATATATATATATATATATATATATATATATATATATATATATATAATCCTCTGATTAAGCTGGGTAATTGTGCCTCATATAGCATAAGTATTCATGCCTAAAAGCGGTTCATATAATAAAATCCTTAGTTTTGTGATCTTGTTTGCTCAAGTTCTTAAGTCCTTGGGGTATTTTCATACCCGGTGCCCTAAGATCATTCGGTTGGAGAGTCACTGATTAAAGACTCGATATATGGGCAGATTAGAAAGCCTAAAAAAACTAAGGAATAATACCACTAAAAATAAATAAATAAAAGAAAAAATAAGGCATAAGACTTAGAGTTAAAGAACCCCGAGTCAAAATTTCACGGTCACAAATGTGCATATGACTTAGGGTAAAATAATAGACTAGATGAGAAATACAGTTTGACTCCTTGCCTTGATTGATAACAAGTTTTTGAATAAAGACTAAGCTTAAGAATGAAAAGTTCAGTTTTCCTATAACTTATAGATTACTTAATTTTTACAATAATACTTCAAATATTTTTCTCTTTCAAAATGTGTTTTCAAAATACTAACACTTTGTTTCTCTTTCTTTATGAATTTTGTGGGTGTAATCCACTAAAAATCTTCACGATACAAAACTCATCCTCTAGGGGAAACTTAGAGGTTTAACGGCTTGTTGCACATGCTCAGTGCAATCGCGTGACCAGCGAAAATGATCTAATAATCTTTGGTTTAGTTTTGTTGTTTTGCTCGAGGACGAGTAAAAGATAGGTGTGGGAGTGTGATCGTACACATTTTGCATTTCTTTCATTACTTTCCTACATTTATCCTATAATAAATCTGCTAATTTTTTATCTTAAATATCTATTTTGCAGAAGATAATAATGAAGAGAAAGAGGATTAAACCAAATAAATACCAGTTAAAATTAGATTTAACTGGATCTATTTAGTTAGCTGAGGATGATCCCAGATCTAGTTAGTTAAAAATCGAATTTTGATGAATCAATTTGATTAACTTAAAGATCTATGAGGATATCATCACATCCAGAGCAAATCAAAGATTGGGGTAAATGTTCAGCTGAAGATCAAAGTAAATCATAAAGGTAACACCAAATGAAAATTGAATTTAAATTCAAAATTCAAAGGGATAAATGGATAGAGAGAAGATCAGCGGATGAGATGAAGTAATTTTGACTCAGATTTAGACTGGATACATTTTAGTATTTGAATCATAACTTTCGCTACTGAATCTCAAATCTAATGATTCAAGATGATCTAAAAAGAACTTAAAGGGTTACAACTCTTACGTTGATCACTGCTGCTAATTCTATCATTTGATAAGTTATATTCAGCGATCAACACGCCAATAAGTTACAAATTAGAATTGAATATCCACATTAAATCAAGTTTGTAGATAAGGGGAAGATTCAAATTCAGAAATATCTAGCTCTCCCTATCTTCAACTCGTTTCCTTATCCATTTTTATGCTATAAATACCCCACACATCAGAGGCAGAGGAACGATCAAGCAGTGATAGATTTTAGGCCAGTTTTTAATTCTTTTTATTGTAGGTTTTTATTTTTTCTTTTATGTAATTTTTATTTTTCTTTGTGTAACTGAGAGGAGAGACGAGTTTCATGGAGGAATGAGAGCAAGCTTGTATTGAAGGTGGCACCGGTGTAAGTAAGTCTTTTCTTTCATTGTTATTTGAATCGAATCGAAGCTTTTTTTCTTCTTTACTCTTGTTTTCGTTTACTTTCCTCTGATGTGTTGCTATCCAAGTGAATCTGATAGCCTTAAGATTGCTTCGCCATTGTAAGTACCCTTGATGGTCTATGGTGATGAACAACCATTCTTTTATTAGTTTAGCTTGCCCTTTTATTCATAGTGTAGATCGGGAATGGGAAAGATCCTACACGTCATGCCTGTTCACCTTCAAAGACTAGGTAAGTCGTAGCTACGGATCCAAGGTATATGAGCACTGAAGAGGTAAGTAATTTTTAGTTTCTTTCTTTTCTTTTAACTTTTATTATAGATCACTACAATCTTCCAACTCTTTTATCACTTTTTTAATTTCTTTGTATAAATTCATTTTTCATTTTCTCCACCTTCTCAATCTATCGCTTTCTTATTAAATCAAATGTAACTTATTTTTCTTTTTCTTTTAAAGAACTAAAAGAAGATCTTTAACCATTGATTGTAACCTAAAAGAGAACTTGCTAAAAAGCTTCCATCGCTAGTCCCTCTTTATGGATCACGATCTACATAACCACTTGCTATCGCGGTAGTATTGAGTACTTGCACATTCTATTCTTAAGTTCTAAAATCTATATTCTTGTTGTAAGTGCACTTAGAGGGGGGTGAATAGGTGTATGACTAATCTAATGACAAATGATGCGGAATTAAAAACAAATTGCAACACACTTAGTATAACCAAAGAGTATAACCGAATTCCCGGTGAAGGGTTCTAGACTAACTCCTCTAAATAAAAGTTGAGGTGCTATATGAAGCTCTCTTGGTTCAACACTAGTGAGGCACACAAATAATACCAAGCATATATATGATATGAGCAATATGAAATAAAGCTAGGTAAATAAGAGAGTTTAGAGATAGTGGATCAAACCAAACACTAAGATATGTTTCGAGGTTCGAGCACCCAGCTCTACGTCCCCGCCTTCACACAGAAGGATTTCTACTAATGCGCTCACACAAGACTTCCCACACAGGGAACCTCCACTGAGGATTTGGGTAATACAAACTTGGAGTACACAACTCCTCTCTCAAATAACAACAACCTCTTCACAAGAGGTAAGGCACAAAGCCAACATAAGATCAACCTCTCAATAGAGGGATAGACACAAAGCCAACACAAGATCAACCTCTCAATAGAGGGATAGGCACAAAGCCAGCACAATCACCTCTCACTAGAGGGGCAAGGTACAAAGCCAAACAACCACAATCACCTCTACACTTAGAGGGATACCAACAAACCCAATTCACAACCTCTAAACTTAGAGGGAAAGGCACAAAACCAAAGAAAAAGAAAGGGTTACAACTCTTGGTGATCTCAAAGACCACAAATCAATTTTCTCACAAAAACAAGATCCTATAGATAGGATAGATAGATAGCTCAAGTGTGAGAAAATAAAGAGTTTGGAAATCAAAAATCACAAAGAAAAACTTGGTAAAAATTCTTGTATAAAATAGAAATGAAGAACAAAAATAATTCCCAAAGACTTCTCTTTTTCTTTGATTTTTCCAACCCTTTAAAACAAATAAAGATAAAATCTTTAAGCAAAAAAACTCTTTAAAACTTGTTGCTAAAACACTTAAGAAGATAGAAAAATTTGCTCTTGAAATTATTTTTCAAAATAGCCCAAGGGGATGGGTATTTATAGCCTATTCCAAAAACTAGTTGTTAGGCTAAGACAGCAGAAAAAATTCTGCTGTCGGTCGACCGCCGGTCGACCGGTCAACGGTCGGATTTCCGACCGTTGTGCTACCGGTCGACCGCCCGGTCGACCGAGGCCTAGATACAGAGAGCAAAGCTCTCTGCCAGTCGATCGCCCGGTCGACTGGCCCTCCAGCCAAATGGCGCACGTTTGTGTACATCGATCTACCGATCCGGTCGACCGGTAGATGGTCAGGTCAAACTATTTAGGGATAAAAACTTGGTCTTTTTAATTTTAATTAAATCACATAAATTCCACAAAAATAAGTTCTTGTAAGATTTTTGAATACCAAATATGTGTGATAAAAAATCAACACATTTTACAAACTATTTGAACTATTTTGTGATATTGGAATTTGGTCTTTAAACAAAATCGGTATTTTCTAAAACTTAGATTTTGAAATGGAAAACCGTTTTCTCCAAAGCTCATACGGATACAAAAACATGATATTGAAACAACTTTGAAGCATATTGTATATGGATAGAATCCAATATACATATAAGATATATATCTATATTTTTGACATGAAATCCAAAATCGGTTAAATCGAAAACCAAAACCAATAAACTTTAAACTTGTGTGTGTATGTGAACTTGAGCATTTCAACACTATCTACCTTTACACAAGATCTAAATAATCTTAAACTAAACACAAACCGAAGTCTTCTTGTAGAACTCCTTCTCCAAGTCGACTCGATCCAAACGCGATCTAACGAGCTTGACTCCAACCAAGTGCTAGATGCGATCTTGACGCGCGAGCTCTTGAATCTACATGTGTTAGCTTCAAAACTCCTTTGTTGAAGCTAAACACCTACTAATATCTTGGTCAAATATCTGAAACTAAATATCACAAAATTATTAGTAAAGTATAACTACATGAGTTAATCATCATCAAAACTAGAGTGATGGGCCTCTGGGCCAACACTTGTGTGCAGGTAAAACCTCAATCATTAAACACCAATTAGACTAGTTTAGTCAGTCTCAATATACAGTAATATTTATGAGCATAAATATTTCATTTTAACCCTGTATAAAGAATGTTAGTTCACTTATACAGCAATTGGAGTGCGGTACGCATGTAGCGAATCTCCTTAAGACAATTACGTCTCCCGCTTCGGTGCTAATGGGTTGCTGGACGCTGATCTCCCAAGATACAACACTCCTTCTCGGTATTTGGATAGCACTATCGTATCATCGTACGGTCAAACCATAGTTAATCAGTACCTTCACAGGATTTCAAATGCAGCAGGACGAAGACAAATTCCATGGAGAATATTTGCCTTAAATTTAGAGGATTATTCACTGTAGAGAAAGGAGGGAGAGAAGAATTAATGCTTTAGGAAGACAGAGATTTAGACAACAATTCTTTTTAAGAATCTGTTAAATTTTCTAAGCCTTCTTTCAGAAAAATCTTTTCTTTAGATTTTTCCACAAAAATCTGACTTTCAGACTGAAACTCTTTTCAGCTCTGATTTCTGTAAGAGGAAGAGGAAGAGAAAGAACTTTTGTTCGCTGTGTGTTTAATCCATAGAGAGGAGCGCTATTTATAGCGCTCCTTGGAACTCGTTGGAGGGCAGAACTGTCCAGGGATAGTTGCGACGGTTTCTGTCTGAAATGTGGCAACTGATCGAGACAGAAACCGCAGCAGTTCCTTCCAACCGTTGCAGCACAGCGCGAGGGTAGCGGAGCAGGTCGGTCGAGACCCGTTATAGCACCAAACACGTGTGGCTTGGTTCATACCTATTAAAGCACCAAACACATGTGGCCCGGTTCAAAAAGAACCGGGCCGGGTTGGATCCAAGCCCACGCCCGGACCCGGTCCCGTGTCCAGAGCCCTGGCCCCGGGGCGCGCGTGCTCGGGCATGGTTTCCCTCCAAACGCGGGCGAAAACTCTAAGTACCCATAGGGCACGCCCTTTATTCTCATTTTCCTCTATTTATACACTTTAATTGTCCATCACATATCCAATGTGTGACTAAATGCTTTTATTTACCTTTAATCCCCTTTAGCTTTTGAATTAGGCAAACTTCAGACCTAAATATCTCATTCATTCTAAAATAGAATTAAACATGTAAATATAACACGTTCATCCTAATGGAAGGAGAAAACACTCCAACCATTATCCGGTTGATTCTATCAATGGATCATGCCTTAATTCAGCCCAAAGATTCATGTTTTAATTCTTCGTTTTCCCAACAGTGATTCCATCTCTCTGTAACTAACACCATACCCCCCATGAATTACACTCATAATTACTTTATACTCAGAAAAATCACAATCATTCATAAAATAATGTACAATAAGACTGTCGACTTGGGCCATCCTCTTCTTCTGTTTCAAAGATAAACATGTTAAGGCATGCATTCTTTTTCAGAAAGAAGAAAAGTAACTAAGATTGTGATTGTTGATAACTATAACTAAGACGTATTAAAGCATATCTCTCTGTGAGTGATGATGGTAGTGCTCAACTGACTTGAGGGGGAAAATGGAGCTTGGAGGCGTGAGCCATTCTAGATAGGGGGCAAAAAGATTCAGCTCAGTTATTAGTTGTGCATAGGAGTTTTTCTTACCAAATTATTTTCATATTTGTAATTTTTTAAAATAGAAAGAAATATGTGTGAATAACATATCCAATTCGTATATGTGTTTGTAATATTCAAAATTGAGTCTATATACACTCCTGCAATCTATATATGGTTTCCTTGCAACTATTAAGGCCTTGTTTGCAAATAAGGTTTAGTTTCCCAAACCTCAGTTTTGAGGCTAAAAAATAAGGTTATTGAAACTGGAAAAATAGAGTTTGGGATGCTAGATGCAGAGATCACCAAAACATTCTAAAATTGGGATATATGAAACTACAGTTTGAGTGGAGTTTTAAAATTTGAGTTTTGTATGGTTACAAACCTCAGAGTTTCATTTTATCTTAAATGAAACTTCAATTTCAAAAACTTTGTTGTCAGGCCTAACTAGAATAGAAAGGAAAAGGTGTAGATCTTTCTTTTCGTTGCCTAATTAGAATTACTTTTTACCGAATTATGGCAGGAGTAGTAAACCGAGCAAACCAGGGTAAAAAACAATCTCTCGTCTCCCAAAAGTGAGTTCAAAGACAAACTGCATTACTCGAATATTTAGTTACAACCATCTTTTGAGCAATGAATAGTCGAATCAGTGTGTTTTCTACCTCTCGGTATCCATACGTGCATTAGAAAATATGTCTCATCAGTCAAATTACAAAACCTAGTTCAGTTAAATTGAACTGACGAGGTTGATAAAAAAGAAAGAATGTGATTTATCTCACATTGAGTTGAAGTTGGTTGGATATAGGTTTAGATAAGATTAAATCCAAAACTTCATTAGCAGTTTTTTCCAGTAAAATTGGGTTTTAATCATATTAATTAAAAAAAAAGCATGTCACTTAAATTATACCTTAACCAAAATTTTAATAACAGGCATGTATGTAACTGTTTGACTTTAAATTTGAATTTAATATTTATGCATTGATGGTGCTTCAATTTTAAAGATGTGCGCCCACAACTTGGCAACTCCTTTGCCTTTGAAAAGTCATTACTTTGGGGTTGTTTGTTTCGTCGTGAAAGACGTAAAAGTGCGTAATTTGAGAATGACTTACAACTCAATTACAACTATGATGTTTGTTTGAACCGTAATTCGTAAAAAACTTACGTAACTCAACTATCACTCACTTACAACCCAATTACTACTCACTTGCAGCCGAGTTACAGTTAATTTTGTGGTCATACAAATTTGTATTATTTTTTATGTTAATATTAAAAATATTTAATTTTTAATTTTTTAATATTTATTAGCAATATTAAAACTTTTTAAATCATCAAATAGTTAATTTTGTGGCCAACTTTTTCACTTACGACTTACACATTACGACAACCAAACACCGCAAAATACAATACACTTACCCACTTACAACTTTATATTACTAACTAAACACTGTAAAATTTACATACATGTAACTGATTTACAACTGTAAAAATTTTTACTAATTACGACTTACAAATTACGGCCAATTACGACAACCAAACACACCCATTTGTCTCACCAGAAGTCATGTATAGCAGAGTCACTCTCAATCTTTAAAGCGCTCCAATCATCAACGCCTATAATGTTGAAAATATTTAAGTGAATTTTTAAAAATTTATATTATCTTGGTGCGAAGCTGACCAATTCAGCTTTTACATGTAAATAACCATATAAATGTAGATAACACACACTCTGTCTCTGTCACAAATACATAAATAATTATGTTAACATAAATTTAGCATATTAAATTTAAAATTTATAACTAATAGTTTAGGCAAGATTTAATTTGAGAAAATATAAAAATATATTTCATATATACTAAATAATTATAGGTATTTATAATCAGAAGTTAAGAAAATAATAATATTTCTCTAATATTATTATATAAAATTTTCCTTCAACATTCATGACACGTTTGAGTATGCAGAGTAAGTTTAAAGTTGTAACGCAATCATGCATGACAATTTTACGTTGGGTCGCTTATCTAAATTACATTAAAGAATACTAATACACTTTTTTAAAAATTAGAAATTCTAAAATCGTTTTTGTTTTTTTTGCCGTCCAACTCAAGGTGAGGTGCGCGGGCCTCTCGCAACTAATGCGGTATGACGTCAAAAGAAAAGGACACGGTGACGTCATCAGCGGCCCGCGGGACCCATCCGTCCCGCTCGCATTCATTACCAGCCAGTGTCATAAATAATAAATAATTATATTATTAGCAAACAGTAATTTTCCGTCCCAAAGCTCTCTGTCTTTCTTTTCCAATCACGTGCTTTCTGTCTTAGCTCCCCCTTTCCCACTTCTTTTCCGCGCCGCAGAGACCAAAAAAAAATTCAAGCTTTAAAAAAAAAAAAATTTCGAGTTTCAGCTTCTCCATCAATATTATTTCAGAGGCTGATGAACGTTGCACTCACAACAAGAGCAAGAGCCCAAAGAGAGTTAACTGCAACTGCAACTGCAAGGCCATGAGGAGGAAGAAGAAGAAGCCCATATGTCTACGTCTCCAACCCCATGAGGGTTCGGACCAGTGAGTCGGAGTTCCTTGCTCTCGTGCAGAAGCGCACCGGCTGGGACTCCGATGTCGCAAAAAAAATGGACATGTATTGTGATCCAATGATCGAGTCGGTGCCGAAAGAATTCAACAGTACTGAGAGTACTACTAGCAATGCGAAGCAAGAAGAAGATTAAGTGGTTGGAGTCGAGATATATGAAAGCATTGTGAATCCATTTGATATGTCAGAGGATATTCTGAGATTCATGTCATCGTCTCTGATTTATGACCCTCAGGGCGATTCCATGCCAAGGTTGGAGCAAGTGATAGAGTTGTATGTATGCTCGTCTATTGCTCTATTGCTTTCTTGATAATTACTGGCAATATTTGTTAATTTCTCGCTCTCTTCTGATATTTTTCTTTTTAAAAAAAACTTTTATCTTCAGTATTAGCTTAAGAGACTATCGTGGAAAAAAAAAGGCATCTCCACTAATGAGTGGAAATTCTTGATTCAATAATTTTAATTTTCTTGTCCTAACTATTAAAATAGTTAGACCAAAAAAAAAAAAAAATCAATGAAAAAAGTGTCGGCTTTTGATGTGCCATCCAGTCAAGAACACAGTTTTGTGGAAATTCAACGACATAAAAAATTATTGGGATAAGATTTGAATGAACATTTCAATTTGTGCCGAAAGTAATATTCCCTCTGTCCGAATTTTGTGTTCTTTTTTTTTGGGGACCAAACACACACTTTAAGAATGAAATGGGTTACTAATTATTACTGATTGAAATATACTACCTCTGTTTGGGAATAGAACTGTGATTTTTGATTAAAATTTTGTCCTAAATAAGTGTTCATTTGAATCTCAATTTTATTTTTGTCATTCACAATGCTACTTTTATCTTTTCAATATATTTTTATAATTTTTAACACAATTCTTATCATCCTCAATATGTTTTTATTATTTTCAATTCTAGTTTTATCATTCTCAATACGATTTATACCATTCAAATTTCAGCTCTCCACAAACTCTTAATTTTCGTATTATATTAAAAAATGATAAGTAAAATCATGCGGAGGGAGTATTTTTTTGCCCTTATTAAAGTTGGTAAAAGTTGTGATATTTTGATAATAAATAAGAATATTAGAAGTGCTATCAACGACAAGCATATTGGGATTCATTGAGATTAAGTAAAAAATTTCTTGAATTCGAAATGGAGAAATAATTTCGGACAATTTCTTGATAAAAAAAGACTCAGTACTTTCAGACAGAGGAAGAATAAATTTTTGAAAAAGATATAAGAGAGAAATTTACGAGTCATATATGTAACATCAATAGAGGGCGACTCTTCTTACCAATGACTACGTGGAGGAGTCCCCTTCTATAGCATCCAGGGGCGAAATCAATATTTTTCTTGGAGGCGAGTGGTCAAAAAGCCATTAAAGTAAAATATTTAAAAACATATTATTGAAAAGGTTGCTAAAGTCTCTTTATGTCATTATTTATGTGTTTTATTAAAAAAATTTAAAATTTTCCAAATTTGCATTATTTTAATCAAAATTTATGAAATCAAATCTATGAATAATATAGAGCTAAAGTAGAATATACATTAAAATATTAAAGATTTAAAAATCAATTGTTTGCCCTTTTCTCCCCTTTTATAGTGCTATTCATCCGCTTCAAATATTTGAGAAAAATTAATGTTGGTTGAATTCATCATTATAAGGTATACATTAATTTATAAATATATAGGAAGGAACCTGCTCTTTTCATCTCCAATCCTTTCCGACATCACGTTTATAATTTTTTTTTTCCCCCATAAATTTTCCCTTCCAGGAAAAGGCTCGTGAATCCTCCTATAGAAATACAATACGATCAATCTGATCTCAAGCTTGATTTGATACAGATGGAGAGGCTCAGTGTGAACCAGAAGAGCCCCAAGTGCACCAAGGCCAGGAACAAGCCCATGAAGGTGGTTTGCGTATCTCTCGATAAGAATATACACAACCCTTACACTTGCTCCAACCTTCGCATGGAGCCGCCCTGAGGGTCGCAAATCAAAGACAACGACATGAACGTCGGAAAATCCTAACATATTAAAAGGGTTCACAAAGCTCTCCATACATCTCTACTCCGGCCACTTGATCTTCTTCTTGGTTCGCATTGTTTGTACTACTCTCAGTGTGGAGTTTTCGGAACTGTCTGGATCATTGGATCACAATACTTGTCCATTTTTTTTCGCCGACATCGGAGCCTCGGCCGGTGTTCTTCTGGTCCGAACCCTCATGGGGTTGGAGATGTAGACAACCTTGATAGGCTGCTGCTTCTTCTTGTTGGCCTTGCAGTTGCCTCTTTTTGTTGTGTGCAACGTTCATCACCCTCTCCATCACTTGAACTTATTTTTGTTTTGTGAATATAATAATATTGATGTTAGATTGTTAGGGGATCTTAATTCTTGAATTTTTTTTTTTTTTTTTTTAAACAGGGGCAGAGCATTGTAGCGTGGAAAGAAGTGGGAAAGTGGGAGGAGAGACCGAAAGGCTTGGGAGGGAAAATACTGTGTGCTAATAATGGTAACGAGGACACGTACTGTCCGCGGACCTAAATTATGTAGTATTATTTATGACAGTGGCTTGCAATGAATGCGAGCATGACGGATGGGTCCTGAGCTTCTGGTGACGACACCGTGTCCTTTTCTTCTGACGTCATACCGCATTAGTTGTGAGAGGCCCGTACACCTCCCGCTTGAGTTGGACCAAAAAAGCCTGATTTTAGAATTTCATCCTTTTGAAAAGATTGTATTAATATTCTTTAATGTAATTTGAATATGAATAATTTTTTCTATATATATTTTTTTCAAATTTAATTTGAAAAAACAGATCTCTTTCAAATTTATTTTAAAAAATTGATCTCTAATATGTCAGTTCTCGCCACATAATTGTTGAATTATTTTGTCTCGCTAGTGTGACAGTCTCCTGTCTCGAGCGACTTCTCACTAGCAATTAATTCATGACAAAAACATACCATAGTGGTAGAGGTCGCTACCAGTAGAAAGTGAAATGGCATTTGGATCAAACTATCAGCTTTCCTCCATCCAGGCTAATTGAAATATGTGGTTTTCAACAAGCACACTAAGCAAGATTTTCTATTTCCTACAATATGATTGAGTTCGAGTCATTCTCACGGGAAACAGTATAGCCTTGGTCGCATCCTCCAACACACGGGTTTGGCACGGACCTGTTTTCCAATGCACCATGCATAATCGTTTTGACTTGTTAAATGCTCAAGCCTAAGTTTGCATATTCATATTCATCATCCACTGCTAAATTATAATTTTATTATTGGTCCGGTTGAAAAAAGCTTTGGAAACTCAAAAATAAAAAAATAAAAAAAAATAAGCGTCATTCTTTGTTCGGGGTTGACAATCCCATACCAAGCTTGGCAAGCTAAAAAAAACACACTCGGTCCGGGGTTGTCAACCCCAGAACAAAAAATGGCAACCGCCAGTGATCGTATCCTGCCACACTCGCGAGGAGAAACGACTCAACACCTACGTGGCCCCTACATGATCTGTGAGAGGTCGGTTTTTTGAAATAAATTTGAGGGAAGTTTGTTTTTGAAATTAAATTTTAAAATTGATTTATTCCAAAAATTGCCAAATGGATAATCTACCAAATCTAAAATTGTTATTATGAATGTTGAAGGAAAAATTTATAAAAGGCTATTATGAAACATTATTATTTTCTTAACTTCTTATTATTAATACCTATAACTATTTAATATATATGAAATATATTTTTTATATTTTCTCAAATTAAATCTTGTATAAAAATATAGTTATAAATTTAAAATTTAATATGCAAAATTTAAGTTAAGGTAGTTATTTATAGATTTGAGAGAGAGAGAGAGAGAGAGAGAGAGAGAGAGAGAGAGAGAGAGAGAGAGAGAGAGAGAGAGAGAGATCTATATTTATTTGGTTATTTATATCTATATTTGTAGTGGTCAGATTTTGATCTGCACCAGGATCGTGACACATCCACCTCATCAAGCGCCTGAAACAGATGATAAGATGTGCCAGCAGCTCACCTCTTCGAGCACCACTCAGCTGTTCGCAAGGCAACTCCTCCTTTCGAGCACCTTCTCCTGAGCTCACATTCGACCCTGAGGAGAGAACTTCATGTCTTGCCCCGAGCTCACTTTCGGTCTCGAGGAAAGAACCTCAAGCTATTTCTTTCTCCGACATCCGACTCCCCAACCTCCATGGCATAGGTCCTCTGCCGAGATTCCCATTTCCACTGGATGCAGCCCAGCAACAGGGTTTCCCGAGTCGCAAAGAAAGTTACGCTACCAGGATATCCCAACGTTCTAAATACTCACCAATTTCAGTGGGGGCAGTTATGGATAATGACATATCTCGACATGCTAATCCCTACAATCAAGCACAACAATCCGAACGGTTATGAGAAAATTCCAACGTGCAAATCGTGCAGTAGTGGAGATCCGAGAAATACGCACCATCAGTTCAATGCTATAAAGTA
Source organism: Agave tequilana (assembly GCA_038442645.1). NCBI lineage: Eukaryota > Viridiplantae > Streptophyta > Magnoliopsida > Asparagales > Asparagaceae > Agave > Agave tequilana. The sequence goes on along the minus strand of JAVJIF010001159.1, from coordinate 25,059 downwards.
CAAATAGACTTTCTCCTCTTACAACAAAGGGGATCTAATCCAAGAAATTGTAAACACAGAAACTACAAAGTTCACTCTAACCACAAAAATATTGCGATCTCTCTCTCTCTCTCTCTCTCTCTCTCTCTCTCTCTCTCTCTCTCTCTCTCTCTCTCTCTCTTCCCCCTGTGGTTTTTTTAAATTTGAGTTTCTACGTAAAATCTTTTCTCACCGCCTGTTTACTGTGTTGAAGTATGAAATTCCACCTCGATTTAGATAAACCCCCCATTTGTGGTGCGAGATTGACTGTTCGATTAATCATGTTGTAAAACCTCCATCACAAATTGATGCTCTTATTGAGAGCTGAGTTCCTACGCTCAAGATCTCTCCCCCACCTTTCTCAAAAATCCTCTTCTAGATCAACGATGACCCCACGAAAGCAAATCACCAATGATGCAACTTTCAAAGGCAAGGCCTTCGTAACCACAGGGGGTAAGGTCTCTCTTCTAGCTAGCAATCAACCGCCTAACGAGACCATTAGCTCTATCTCACTGCATGAACTTTCTACTAGTGTCCAACCATCTCAACAATGAGAAAATCAACTCCTTCAGATGCTCTACAAGATAAGAGAGTAAATAAAGGAACAATGGCTGCAATCTGATCGAGAGCGAGAACAGATGGCTCTCGACCGCAAGAACATCATCCGAGAACAAGAAGAGAAAAAACTACTCAACCAACAGCTCCAGACCCAAGTCACAGCCCTCCAGAATAACTCTACGCAAACAGAAGGCGACTCCGAAAGCAACATATCCCCAAATATCCATGCCCTCGATAAGGTGATCCAGAGACGGATTGTGGAGGCCAAGCTACCTCAGCACCTAATTCCAACTACCCACATCCATGATTATCCTCCATCCAAAGATATCCAAGAGTGTGAATTTTCGAGAAAATTCTCGACTCCCACCTTCGACAGCCACTCTAGAGTAAGTGGTCCAGTTCAGAACATCTAACACTTCTGAGACAAAATGGTGATCTACTCCCGCAATGACCCGGTAAGTGCCTTACCTTTCCATCCAATCTGAAGGGCACGACATCAGATTGGTTCTACTCCCTACCATCGCACTCTTTCCACAACTTCTCAAAGGTCACCGAGGCCTTTTTCACACAGTACGCCTCTGCCAAGAAGCCAAGAGAAACGACCAACATATCCTCTCTGTCAAGATGAGGCCGAGAGGCAGCTTCAAGTCATACATCAACTTATTTCAGAGCCAACTGACCAAAAGTCTCCAACTGTGGTGAGGAGATCTCCGCACTCGATCAGCGGGTTGCAGGTCACACACCCCCTGTACAAGCACCTCCTTAAGTACAATGCCACCAAGACAAGCGAGATCATTTTCCGAGCCCAACCTTACGTCCAGCTAGAAGAGACGATGAAGGCTTCCTCCAATCATTCCGTGAAATCAAGCGACAGTGGAAGGAAGTTGAAGTCAACTCATGAAGCTCCCGACTACACTCAATACCGGCACCGAAGGTAGCCTCCATACAAGAAACAGGCGCTCCCTATCCTCTCGCCAAGTGCGCGTCGAAGCTACAGATCGATGGAATGTTTCACTCCGTTGAACTTCCCAATCAACAAAGTTTTCAAACACCTTCAAAGATCATCCCTGGGTTAGATGCCGGAAACTGATCCAGCATAATCCCTCACTCCCCGCGTCGAAGGAATACTGCTCCCACAATGGATGTAAAGGGCACCAAATCATCTATTGTTGGGCCTTCTGAATGTTCCTGGAAGAGCTCATCTAACAAGGCTTCCTCAAAGAGTGCATTCTCATTCCCGAGGCAATTTTCAGACAGTTAAACACAAACCTCCTCGGGAGCAGAACCTGATTGCTCAGTACAAGACGATCGACTAAATACCCAAATTTCGTGCATAGAGAGTACTTCCTTCCAATCCTAGCCCCATGTATTGCATTTTCTGAATAAAATGTTATTTTATGCTCATAACTTTTGCAGTACATCCATCCGCCCCTACGCCCCACTAATGGGACTTATTCCACTCAGAGGCGGCCGCAAGGACCCCCGACTGATGAGATCTCCCTCACTCGGAGGCGGTTATGATGTTCATCCATCCATACGCCTCGGTGATGGGATTTCCCCCGCTCGGAGGCAGCCACGAGAACCCCTTGCTAATGTGATTTTCCTCACTCAGAGGCGGTTACAACATGCATACATCCATACACCCCGCTGATGGGATTCCCCACTCGGAGGTGAAAACATGATTCCTCCACTACTGGGATTTCTCCTACTCGGAAGATCGTGTTTGCACACTCTGTAAGTCACCTAGAGCAGCATGAATAGGTGGCAAGCTAATCTAATGCAAAACTAATGTGGAATTAAATTAATTTGCAAAGTAAAACTATTAAGTAAACACACAACGTATAACCAAAGAGTGTAGTCGAATTTCCGGTAAAAGGCTATGGACTATCTCCTCAAGATTTCTCTAGATTAAGAGTTGATGTACCACTATGGCTCTCTTGGTTGAATAGAAGTGTGAGCAAACAACCCAAGCATATATATCAATAGAGCATAAGTATATCAAGCATAAAATGAATATGAACAATAAGAGCATGCATAATATAAAATACAAGTGAGTTGAGAGAGAGATGAACAATCGTAAATATGAGAGAATTATTTCGAGGTTCAAGCACGCTTGCTCTGCGTCTCCGCCTTTAACACTATGAAAGATTTTCACTATAATCGATCCCGCAAGATCACTCGGCGTCGCAACACCTACAACAAGCTCCCTCAAGAACTCTTGGACCCACAAGTCCCTTACTTGTTCCTACAAGAACAACACAACATGAACCCACAAGTTCGCCGAGGCCGCACCTCTACAACTTCCCAATCAAAGGGGGTGGAACACTTGTGATCACTTCTCTTGATCACAAAAATAACTCTCACAACAAATGATCCCTAGAGGATAAGTATAGCAATGGAAGCTCAAGGTTGTGTGAGAAAACAAGATAGATATGGAGGTGGAAAATTTTAAGAAAATATTTTGTAAACACAAGAGATTCACTCTTGAAAACTCTCTTTTGGATATGGAAATGAAGCTCTAAAACTTGCTTAGAAACTCTATAAAAGAGCTCTAGAAAACAGCCTAAAAATCTTACCCAAAATCTGACTAAAAGTCCTATTTATAGAGGCATTAGAAAACTAGCCGTTATAGGCCAGATTGGTATGTCGGTCGACCGGTCAACGGTCATATTTATGACTGTCGAGGTTGCCGGTCGACCGCTCGGTTGGCTGCACTCAGGCCTTGACCTGTCGGTCGACCGGTCGATCGATCGAGGCAAGAACCAGACAGCACTGCTCTCTGATCGGTCAACCGCTCGGTCGACCGTGGCTAGATCCAGAGAGCAAGCTCTCCAGATTGGTTGACTGTCTGATCGACCGACCCTCAAGCCAGGGCTTTGTGCACGTTCTGTGCACATCGGCCAACCACTCGGTTGACTGATCCCTGATTCGGCCGACTGCAAGAAGCCCACAAACAAGGGTTTAAGGGATTGAAACTTTATCTTTTTAAAACCCTAAAATTTTATTTAAATTCCATAAAAATTCACAAAAATAAGTTCATTGAAATACTTTGAAGTATAAATATATGTGATTAAAAATCAACACATATTACAAACAAGTTGAACTATTTTTCCTATATCTAACCTTAAAACAAAAACTGTATTTTTCAAAATCAACTTTGAAATTAAAAATCTATTTTTCAAAACTTGTTCAAATACAAAAATAAGATATTAAAACACTTTTGAAGTATAGTGTGTATGGATATGATTCAATAGACATATAAGATGAAATATATTTGTTTTTGATAATAAGCTCTAAAATAAAGTTTTGATAAATACAAAACTTAAAAGTTTGAACTAGAAACATCAAACTAAGTTTTTCTATACAATATGAAGCATCAATGTGTATGAAAAAAATTCAATACACATATAAACCATGTAAATATGTTTTGATGAACTTTATTCATGAAACCAATAAATATGTTCTTTGAAGCTCAAAATCAAAACGATATTTTCAAAAACTAAAACTATTTCTTATGAAAACACATATAAATTTTTTTTGTGTGTGTGTGTATATAAGTTTGAGCAATTCACAACTAATCAATCCTTTACATCTTATCTAAAACACAAAACTTAACACTTACAAACATGATTCAAGTCTTGAAAATCTTCTTCTCCATCTTGACTTGGTATAAAACTTTGATCCATGAGCTAGACTTCTCTTGAGTATTTGATCCGATCTTGATGGGCGAGGTTTTGAATCAGCATGTGCTAGCTTCAAAACTTGACTTCTAATGTTTTGTTGAAGCTAAACACCGACTAAGATCTTGATCAAATATCTAAAACTTATTAAATACAAGATCATTAGTACTATAATTATATGAGTTAATCATCATCAAAACTAGAGTGATAGCCCTTTGAGCCAACAATCTCCCCCTTTTTTATGATGACAAAACTCATGGAGTTATATATTCATGGATTAAAGATAAGCTTCACAGAAGCTCCCCCTTAACTTATGCATAACATAAATAATAAAGCTATTCAAAGAAGGCACATAAACTAAACAAATATATATGCATGAACAACAATATTAAACAAGCATATATAAACTCTCTAAATTCTTCTCCCCTTTTTGTCAATTCATCAACAAAGGGTGAAGATAAACAAACAATATAAAAGTATATGTAGTATATATTCATGAAGAGGAGAGACGTTAAGTTAGCTCCCACTACATACATGCATTACATGAAGAAGGGATGATTAGACCATAACCCTCATAAACATAATATACAATGTAAAAACGGAGAAGTTAAGCTCCCCCTACACACATGTATCACATAAAGAAGAGAGGTCAAGCTCCTCAATATGTGAAATACACTCAATATAAATGTATATATAGAGAGGAGATGTTAAGCTCCCTTTGCATATAAGCAATACATATCAAACAAATATTTTTTAAATATTGATACCACTTTAAAAATTTTGATACCACTTAAAACAAATTTTGAAACCAATTAAAACAAATTTTGATACCAATTGAGGGTGAAACATGAAGTACATTTTGATACCAAAAAAATACCAATTGAAGATTAACATGGATATAAATTATACCAATTGAAAAAAATAATCATGTATATCATGGATTATTTTACACTATTTTTCTCAAAATGAAAAAATTTTCTCACTCTTTTTTGAAATACCAATAAAACTAATGCATAAGCTTGTAAAAGATATCAATTAAATTTAGAAGTAAATCAAGCTTAGCATAAAATAGCTTGTGCTTTAAAACATGTATAGTCAGTATAGAGCAAGCACAATCTAAATCATATATATGTATGTATGAAAATGGAGATACCACTTGAGATTTAATGCATACATTTATAGATAACAAGTATGAGTATACAAAAAATAAAATACCATGAAAATCATATGTATAACTCATAATTATCCACTCTTTCATGCACATGTTTGAAAGATATTCATTAAAAACATACAAGGCATGGTCGCCCATCCAACCGCCCTTTAAGGATAGAAGTTTTCAAAAATAATATTTTGAAAATAGTTTGGCATAATTTGAAAACACTACCATGTGAAGTAAATAACTAGTTTAAAATAGTTTTTGAAAAACTAGTTAAAGATCCTTCAAACCATGAAACCAAATTATATATATTTCATGAAATGCTAATTTACACGAGAATTGTAGCTCATGAATGCTCATGAAAATAAAGTCATGAGTAAACAAAAGAAATAAGAGTGCACAAGAATCATGTGAATAGTAAATTTATGAAAATAACTCAATAAGGCTCAAAACAAAAACAAACATGAAATTCTTTTTCTCAAAAACATGATATATCACATACTTATGCAAGAATCATCAAAATTAGGACATACAATGTACAATCTGACAAATAATTGAGTACATAAAAGAAATAGAGCATGTAAAGCATGCATCTCAAAAATTATACATGTATAAGATAAGTTTTAATAGTATATGCATAGGAATATGATATAAACATACAAAACAATATATGCTTTAATTTAAAGTATATAAAAACATGAATCAACAAAAATAGGCATATAAATCTATTTGAAAATATGAATAAAATTTTTCAAAAATATATGCATAGCATACAACCAAGCAACTCAACATTAAGTTCAAAACAATATGTGATTTGAGTGTAAGTTACTACACTAGCATATAAACGTATAAAACAATTTTTAAAATGGATATAACCAATCTGTTTCTCTAAAACACAAGGTGGTTCTCCCACCATGCTTCCTTGATAGTGATGCATCAATTGGGTGTGTCTTGTTGGCCCGGAGGCCTTCCTCTCTAGTTTTGATGATGATTAACTCATGTAGTTATGTTTACTAATAATCTTGTGATTTTAGTTTCAGATCATGTAACAAGATATTAGTTGGTGATTGCTTCAACAAAGGAGTTTTGAAGCCTTTCATAAGTGATTCCAGTGCCGAGCATCAAGATCATACCTTTGCACTCGGTGGATCACGTTTGGGATCGAGTCGGCTTGAAGATGGAAGATCATCAAGAAGACTTAGGTATCCTAGTTTAGTTTAGTGTGTTTTAGATCTATTTGTAAAGCTTAGTATAGTTGATATGCTCAAGTGCACAATACACACACGTTTCATGATTTGGATTTGGTTTTCATGAATAGATTGATCAAAATAAGTTTAAATGGTTTATATGTATAGTAGATGTATTCTTTCTATACATGCATGCTTAAACTTCTTATACAAACTTATTTTGACTTTCCTATTCATGTGTTGAAAAAGTCATGTTTGATAAAATACAAGTTTTGGTTTTTGGTAAAAATGATAAAACACAAAAATAGTTCAAATTGCTTGATATTTGAGTTGAAATTTTTATCACATGTTTATGTATCAATGCAAAATGATAAAACTATTTTTGGGGATTTTTAGAAGAGATAAAAGAATTTTTAGAAATATATTTAACTATTTTTCTGACCCAGTTTCTGACCCAGAACTGTGCTGACAGACCATGCCGGTCGACCAGGCGGTCGACCGACGTGCACAGACCTGTGCACATCTGCTGGCACAGTGGGCCGGCCGGCCGGTCGGCCGACCGGATCAGAGAGCCTTGCTCTCTGTATCTGGGTGGTCGACCGAGCGGTCGACCGGACCAGAGAGCTCTGCTCTCTGTATCTGGGCGGTCGGCCGTCGACCGGATTGCCCTAACGGTCATATTTTTGACCGTTGGCGGTCGACCGGCCGGTCGACCGCAAGCCTGTCAGGCTGCCAGATCAGCCTAACGGCTAGTTTTCTGTTTGGGCTATAAATACCCCATCTCTTTGGGGATTTTAACAAGGGTTTTTAACAAGAAAAATTCCCAGTTTCTCCAGAGTTTAAAAGAAGTTTTCAAAGAGTTTTAAAGCTTAAAAGTTTTCATCTTTATTGTTTTTCAAGGGTTTTGGAAAATCAAAGAAAACTAGGTTTTTGGGATATTGTTTTGGATTTTCATTTCTATCATCTACAAGAGATTCCCAAGTAGTTTTTCTTTGTTATTTGATTTCCAAAAATACCTTGATTCCACACTTGAGCTATATCACCTATCCTATCCTATTAGGATCTTGTTTTGTGAAAAAGTGAAAAGAGAGATTGTTTGAGGTTGATTGAGCCTCCAAGTTGAACACCCTTATTTTTGTTGTATCCCTCTTTGGTAGAGGTTGATCGGGTGATTGGTTTACTCCCTCTTTGGTAGAGGTTGAGGCTTGTGGTTTGCTCCCTCTAGTGAGAGGTGGAGTTTGGTTTGTATCCCTCAAGTGTGAGGTGGATTGGTTGTTGTTTGGTTATGAGCCTACCCCTCGATGGTGAGGCGGTATTTGAGAGAGGAGTTTGGTACTCCTATTGTTGTAACAAATCCTCCTCGGTGGAGGTTCCCTCGGTGGGAGATAGTGGATTAGAAATCCTTCACGGTAGTGAAGGCGGGGATGCAGAGCTAGGGGCTCGAACCTCGAAACATATCTTGTCTTTGCGTTTGATCCATTGTCTCTCAACTCTCTCTCTATTTGTGTTGTGCATAGCATCATTCTTATTGTTATAACATTCATATCTTATTGCTTGCATTTGTGCCTTGCATTATTTTATATTGCTCATCATCCTTATATGCTTGGCTTGCTTGTGTGTGTGCCTCACTTATACTTAATCACAAGAGCTTCACATAGCACCTCAACCCTTATTTAGGGGAATCAAGAGGAGTTAGTCCAGAGCCCTTCACGGGAAATTCGGCTACACTTGTTGGTTGTATTAAGTGTGTTGCAAAATTTATTTTAGCTTCTGCATTTAGCGCATTTAGATTCTAGATTAGCATTAACACCTATTCACCCCCCCTCTAGGTGTTTTTCAATTGGTATCAGAGCCTACGCTCCTGATACTTTAGGCTTAACATCCTAGGAGTGAGATCCTTGTTTGCTAATCTTCATTTGCATTTGCTTATTTGCACACATATAGTTTGGACCCATGGACTTCATGACCCCACCTATGTTTGACCCTTCCAACATTCTTGTTTGGAAGACTAGAATGTCCATATACCTACAAACCCTAGGATATAAGGTTCACCTTGCCATTACCAAGGAATCCTACCTTAGTGATAGCAAGCATATAGGGGCCAATGCACAAGCCCTAGAGGCCATTAGAAGCACATTAAATAAAGAATATCTTTTGCATGTTTTTAACTTTGATTCCGCATTTGCAGTGTGGAATATGTTGACAACCACCACCACCTCCAAGCTTCAAATGCCAATCCAACAAGAAGAGGAATCTAGTGGAGATGAATCCGAGCCACAACAATGCTATACGGTCCAAGGGAATGACTCCCTTGAGGTACACTCAGAAACCCACTTAGATGATGATGATGCTAGCTCTTCATTTGATGATCATGATTATATGGATGCCAATGCTTTGAATGAAGAGTTGACTATTGTTTGTGAAAAATTGTTTGAAAAATATATAATTTTGAAAAAGAAAAGTTTAGGCCTTAACAATGAAAATAAAAATTTGATTTCTAGACTTAACAATGTTTTGCAAGAGAAAGAGGAGATTTCTAATGAGAGGGATTCATTAAAATCTCAACTTGATCTTGCACTAAAAGAAAATAATTTTTTGAAAAATAAAAATGATTGTGATAATGTGTTGAAGAAAAATGAGTTTTTATCTTCAAAAATTGATTTTGTTGTAAAAGAGAATGAGTCTTTGAAAAATGAAATTGTTTTCATTACAAAAAAATTAGATATTTGTGTTAAGAAAAATGAATCTTTGAAAATTAAAATTGATTCACATGTTTGCCATGCTAGGATAGCTTCACCTAGTTTACCTATTGCATGCTCCACTTCTTCTATAATTGAAAATGATATAAATTTGTTGAAGAAGAATGTTGTTTGTTTGGGCTCCACTTTGAGCCAATGTGCCAAGAGCCATACACGATTGGAATCTTTGTTTCGAAAGAAACAAGTTCCATCTTTTCATACACACCCTCCACGGCATACACATGCTCCTCACGAACACCATCACACTTTGTATGCTCATGTGTACATTTGTACACATTGTGGACGTAAGGGCCACCTTGTTAAATTTTGCTATGATAGAATACATGTTTTAAATTTAGCAAATAATTTTGTTTGGGTTAGAAAAGGTACTAACCCCCATGGACCCAATAAGATGTGGGTACCAAAGACCACCCCTATTGTTTATGATGTAGGTGTGGGCTCTCGCATGACGTGAGAGTATAGGTACCTTGGAGTGGATGCGTTCCAAGCTTCATGGAAATCATTTGGATGCATTACTTTCAAGGGAGGTTTGGTGGAGATGACCACCATGTTTTGGAGACAAGAAAAGTTGCCTTCTAGGTTTTGGTAACGATTCCTAACTCCTAATTATTGTTTACATGCTTTCCATGTTCATTATTTATAGCATGTTTTGTTGTTTATAGGTTATTATGATAATGCCATATTTATTAGATCCTTGACATGCATGTATAGCCCCTTTGAGACACCCATGTTTAAAATGGAATATTATTTTGTGTTCTCGTATATGTTTAGCTATCATGTTTATATAGGTCTAATAACATGTGTATTTAAATAATAATCATGTTTTTGTTTATCATGATGATTTTTGTCTTGTTTTATGCTTCATGCTTTGAATATATGTTTAAATGTTAGTTTTCATTAAGACTAGGTATATATTTGTGCATATAGTGGGCCACAAATAAATCTATATATGTTTGTACTTGAATGCTTATTTGAACCCATTAGATGTGCTAGTATAGTCTAGTTTTGATGATTCATGCATTTTAAACTTGTATTCCCATTTTTGAATTTGTTTCATGTTTTTGTGTTTGTGTGTTTAACTTCATGTATATGTCTATTTTATCCAAACTATTGTTTATACATATACATCCTTTTGAGCCACGTGCCTTCATGCATATATCTTTGTGGACTCGTTGTATTTGGATATGTATGTATACCTTAGTTTGTATAAGACATACATATGCCTTGAAGATTAAATAAGTTTTGATGATTTTCATGTTTTCATGTTTCAAGGAATATTGAGCTTATTGTCCATCTTTCATGATTATGATCTTCACATTGTATTTGTACACTCACATTTATTGTTTACTCATGTGTTTGTTTTCATGAATCATATTTATGCCTAATTGATTATGAGTGTTGACTATTTTGTGAATTTCATATTTATGAAAATTAATTTTGTTTTATTCCTTACTTGAAGGATTTCGTACTAGTTTACAAGTTTTTCCATTTAACTAGTTGCGATATTCTTCATTTTGGTAGAGTTTTTCAAACATACTTCAATTTTCAAACCTATTTTTGAAAACCCCTACCATCCACGGGCGGATGGATGGGAGATCATGCTCATGTATGCTTTATATTGAAAATCATTTTAAACTTGAACATGATTGGGTGGTAGTTATATGATGTATACACTTGATCATTATTGTTGTTTCAATTGGTATTATTGAAATTCTTTCAATTGGTATCAATTTTGACATTTTTGTATGCTCAAATATATTTGTATGTATGTATGCTTTCAAATCTAATAGTATCAATTTCGATTGGTATTAAATTTTTCATACATATATATTTTGTTTATGCTAAGCTTGAGCTTCAACTTTGTTTCAATTGATTCAATTTTCAATGGTTTCTTAAACAAGCTTATGCATGTATTTTGTTGGTATTTCATAAAGGGGGAGAAAAATTCGATTTTCGTATTTCAATTGGTATTTATATTTCCACTCCCTTGCTTTATGATAGAAAATAGTCATTTCATTTGATATCACATACTTAAAAAGAAAAATACTCTCTTTTGATATCAAGATGTTTATTTGAATGTTTTAAAATTGGTATCTCAAAATTTTGTTTAAAGAAAATAAATACAAAAGTTTTGATTTGTATTGACTATATGCAAGGAGAACTTAACATCTCTTCTACATATAGATTCATGTCGAGTGTATCTTGTATTGAGGAGCTTGACATCTCTTCTTTATGTGATACACGTGTGTAGGGAGCTTCACATCTCCTCTTATGCATTGCATAGTGTACGTTATGTGAATTAGGGCTTGTCATCCCTCCTTCATGTAATGTATCTATGTAAGGAAGCTTCACATCTTCCTCTTCATGAATGTATATAGCATATACCATTTAGTTATTGACCTATGTTTACTTTCAATTGGTATCAAGATGCTACTTTGACATATTTTCAATTGGTACCTTAATTGATTGTCGCCCCTATTTGGTTTTGTTTTTGTTTTAGACAAAAAGGGGGAGAACATTGTTGTTACTAACCCTTTGTTGATTCATTGTTTCGAACAAAAAGGGGGAGAAAAATTTATTGATTTGGTTTTTGCTTTTACCCCTTATTGATGATTGTTTCTTTGTAGTAAAAAGGGGGAGAAAATTTTGTTTTGTTTTGATTATTTACCCCTTTGTTGATGATTGACAAAAAGGGGGAGAATTATTTGAGAGTTTAACATGCATATATAGAGAAGATGTTTTTAATATGCATTTTTAATATGCATGATTGGGTACAAGTTTTATATATGCATATTTATGTTTTTGCATATATTAAGTTTAATTTAGTTTAATTTTAATTGGTATCTAGAGCATGTTTTGTTTTTGAACATTTCATTGGTATCTAGAGCCTTTTATTGTTTATGCATGATTATGCATTGTCATTCATTGAATATTTATTGTTTATTTGTTTATGCATGAGTTAAGGGGGAGCTTCTTTGAAGCTTAACTTTAATCCATGCATATATAACTCCATGAGTTTTGTCATCATCAAAAAGGGGGAGATTGTTGGCCCGGAGGCCTTCCTCTCTAGTTTTGATGATGATTAACTCATGTAGTTATGTTTACTAATAATCTTCTGATTTTAGTTTCAGATCATGTAACAAGATATTAGTTGGTGATTGCTTCAACAAAGGAGTTTTGAAGCCTTTCATAAGTGATTCCAGTACCGAGCATCAAGATCATACCTTTGCACTCGGTGGATCACGTTTGGGATCGAGTCGGCTTGAAGATGGAAGATCATCAAGAAGACTTAGGTATCCTAATTTAGTTTAGTGTGTTTTAGATCCAATTGTAAAGCTTAGTATAGTTGATATGCTCAAGTGCACAATACACACACGTTTCATGATTTGGATTTGGTTTTCATGAATCGATTAATCAAAACAAGTTTAAATGGTTTATATGTATAGTAGATGTATTCTTTCTATACATGCATGCTTAAACTTCTTATACAAACTTATTTTGACTTTCCTATTCATGTGTTGAAAAAATTAAGTTTGATAAAATACAAGTTTTGGTTTTTGGTAAAAATGATAAAACACAAAAATAGTTCAAATTGCTTGATATTTGAGTTTAAATTTTTATCACATGTTTATGTATCAATGCAAAATGATAAAACTATTTTTGGGGATTTTTAGAAGAGATAAAAGAATTTTTAGAAATATATTTAACTGTTTTTCTGACCTAGTTTCTGACCCAGAACTGTGCTGACAGACCATGCCGGTCGACCGGGCGGATGACCGACGTGCACAGACCTGTGCACATCTGCTGGCACAGTGGGCCGGTCGGCCGGTCGGCCGACCGGATCAGAGAGCCTTGCTCTCTGTATCTGGGCGGTCGACCGAGCGGTTGACCGGACCAGAGAGCTCTGCTCTCTGTATCTGGGCGGTCGGCCGGACGGTCGACCGGATTGCCCCAACAGTCATATTTCTGACCGTTGGCGGTCGACCGGCCGGTCGACCGCAAGCCTGTCAGCTGCCAGATCAGCCTAACGGCTAGTTTTCTGTTTGGGCTATAAATACCCCATCTCTTTGGGGATTTTAAAAAGGGTTTTTAACAAGAAAAATTCCCAGTTTCTCTAGAGTTTAAAAGAAGTTTTCAAAGAGTTTTAAAGCTTAAAAGTTTTCATCTTTATTGTTTTTCAAGGGTTTTGGAAAATCAAAGAAAACTAGGTTTTTGGGATATTGTTTTGGATTTTCATTTTTATCATCTACAAGAGATTCCCAAGTAGTTTTTCTTTGTTATTTGATTTCCAAAAACACCTTGATTTCACACTTGAGCTATATCACCTATCCTATTCTATTAGGATCTTGTTTTGTGGAAAAGTGAAAAGAGAGATTGTTTGAGGTTGAGTGAGCCTCCAAGTTGTACACCCTTGCTTTTGTTGTATCCCTCTTTGGTAGAGGTTGATCGGGTGATTGGTTTACTCCCTCTTTGGTAGAGGTTGAGGCTTGTGGTTTGCTCCCTGTAGTGAAAGGTGGAGTTTGGTTTGTATCCCTCAAGTGTGAGGTGGATTGGTTGTTGTTTGGCTACGGGCCTACCCCTCGGTTGTGAGGCGGTGTTTGAGAGAGGAGTTTGGTACTCCTATTGTTGTAACAAATCCTCCTCGGTGGAGGTTCCCTCGGTGGGAGATAGTGGATTGGAAATCCTTCACGGTGGTGAAGGCGGGGATGTAGAGCTAGGGGCTCGAACCTCGAAACATATCTTGTCTTTGCGTTTGATCCATTGTCTCTGAACTCTCTCTCTATTTGTGTTGTGTATAGCATCATTCTTATTGTCATAACATTCATATCTTATTGCTTGCATTTGTGCCTTGTATTATTTCATATTGCTCATCATCCTTATATGCTTGGCTTGTTTGTGTGTGTGCCTCACTTATACTTAACCACAAGAGCTTCACATAGCACCTCAACCCTTATTTAGGGGAATCAAGAGGAGTTAGTCCAGAGCCCTTCACGGGGAATTCAGCTACACTTGTTGGTTGTATTAAGTGTGTTGCAAAATTTATTTTAGCTTCCGCATTTAGCGCATTTAGATTCTAGATTAGCATTAACACCTATTCATCCCCCCTCTAGGTGTTTTTCATGTCTTTCAAGCTCCAAATGCATCCATCACTATGGCACCAAACCTCTCTTGTTTTTCGATAGCCACACCTACATCAAACACATGTGGTGGACATTTTGGTACCCATATCCCTTGGGTCCATGATGGTTAGTGGCAATGAGAACTTATTTGCAAAATTTGAAATGTTTAGTCTATCAAAACAAAATTTTGCATGATGAACTTTGCGGCCACAATATGTACATGTGTGAGCATACAAGTGAGAATGATGTGTATGAACATGGTGTGCATGTTGTGTATGCCGGGTAGGATGATGTGCATGAACATGTGGAACATGTTTCTTGTGAAACATAATTCCAATTTAGAGTGATTAAATACACATTAGCTCAAAGTGGAGCTCAAACAATTAATGTTCTTCTTCAAAATGCATATATCATTTTCAATTTTAGAAGAAGAAATATGAGCATGAGAAACAAAATTCTTTTTCTTTTAGAAATAGAAATATTTTCTTTTTCCTTCAAAATATTTTTATTTTTCAAAGAGTCATTATGTTTTAAAACAATTTCCTTTTCTTTTTCAATGAAAATAATTTTCTTCTTCAAAGATTCATTTTCTTTTGAAATAATTTCAAATTTATTTTAAAAGAACTTTTTCTTTCTTTAACAATTCATATTTTTTAAGAAGTTATTGAATAATTCAACCTCATCATATGGCATGTCAGCATTTTCATCAAGCTTGGAGTCAGAATTTATTTCAAGGGGGTCATCCCCTTGGGCCATACAGCACATATTGAAAGCATCACTTTCATCATCCTAGTCACTCTCTTTTATTTCTCTTTTATTCACTAAAAGAGAGAAGAGTGTTCCATACTACAAAAGCCGAATCACAGTTAGAAACTCAAGATAAATATTCATCATTTAGGGTTGACTTTAATGCATGAAGGGCTTATGTTTGTCATTAATAAAATATGAATCCTTAATAGTGACAAAATAAACTAGAATACTTAAGAGTTTTAGGTACATGGACATTTTAACTTTCCAAGTTTGAAAGTCAAAAATGTCAAACATGGGAGGTGTCATGAAAATCATGTGTGTATACAAAATATTGTGATTAATAAAAGTAGGATCTTTAACTGTAGGTTTTTAGACCTAAATCAAGAGCAACAAGCTCTGATACCAATTGTAAGTCATCTAGAGGGGAGTGAATAGGTGACAAGCTAATCTAATGCAAAACTAATGAGGAATTAAAATTAATTATGTAAACTAAAAACTATAAAGCAAATACACAACGTATAACCAAAGAGTGTAGCTGATTGGTAGTGAAAAGTGCATTTTTATACATACATTTACCATCACATTTTCATATTTATTCATATAATTCTGTACATTTACTCATATTTTATTATTTATTGTGTCCAGGCCTTGAGAAATAAAAATAAAGCAATAAAGCCTCAAAAGAAGCCCAAAAAGCCCATGTTTAAAGCCCAATGTAAAAGTTGCAATTATCAATTATCAAACTTACAATTACTAAGGGCAAGAGTTGCAAATACCAAAAGAAGAGGGAAGGATAGACTTCTATTCAACCCTAAATACTTGCAGGATGAGAATAAAAGCCAAAGAAGGAGAATTCAAGATCACAAATTCGTTGATAAAGGATTTGGATTTAGGGTAACTTGCTTCCCAAGTTATCCCGAAATCCACAAATAAAGAGTCAGGATGCAGCTTCCAGAAGGAAACGCCCAGATGGACGGACCAGGGAAAGCCACGCGCCAAAGCGCGTGGCCATCTGCCACTACCAGGCCGCGGAAACGCGGCCCAAGCCGCGTTTTCGCGGCAATTCAGTCTTATCTGACTATGGGTTTTCGTGGAGGAGTTTGATCTGGACTCTACTACCTTCTGCACCTATAAATACCCCTGCAGTAGCGAAATACAGAGCCAAAAATCTAGGGTTTTCTTAGGCTTGTAGTTTAGGTTTTCTTTGCTTTTTGTAATTTTTATGTAAGTGAGGGAGAGGGCTATGTTGAGAGTGACACCGATGTATGCTCCTCTTCTCTTCCATTGTATCAAGTAATAAAGGTAACATTTATTTTTGTGTCATTGCTTTATTTTCCTTTTTATTTTCTTTTCCTTTTCTATTTTATTTCTGTTGGTCTTTGATGAGCATACAAGTGATTTCCAAAGCACAAGTATAACGAATCTTGGTGGTGCAACGATACTTCATGGAGATGTTCTCCTCCTCAAAGTACGTATCACTTCATTCTTGCCCAGCTTGATGATATAATGCGAACAGGGAACTGAGATCGATCCTATGGTTTATGCGTTCAAACGCCTCCGAAGCAAGGTAGAACGTGTTAGGTTTTCACGTAATTCATTGACCATACGAAGGTAAGTGTTTATTCTATTTTCTTGTTTTAAGTCACCAACACCTCTCCTTTAAATTCTTTCTTTCCCATCTCATTGTAATTATCACTTTTTCATCTTCTTAATCTACGCCTTCTTCCTAACCTAACTTTAAATATTATTTCTATTTTCCTTTTAATAACTAAAAGAAAATAATTTTTAGAGAATCTTACTTAAACGCTTCCATCGCAGTTCCCTCCCTGAGGATCACGACCCGCATAGCCCATTGCTACCGCGGATTAGAATTGAGCACCTCGCACTATTATTTCTAAATCTAAAATACCATATTTTGTGTGCAGGTAAATCTCAATCAAAAAAATTGGCGCCGTTGCCAGGGAGGGACGGTAAGTTATTCTTTAATAATAAAAAAATTATTAACTAATTCGTTTATTCTTTTCAGTTTGCAGGTTTGGAGAACAGAAAAACAACAGCAGAAGTGGACATATAGCAACTCTGTGCCTCTGCCCTAGAAGGCAGAGCAGCAGAGCCTACTCATCTGTCGTGCAAATGCGACAATAGCCGCGGATCCACGGCAATAGTAGTGAACTACTGACGTATCTTTCTGGAGGTTGCAAAAAAGTGCAAGATTTGTTTTCTGCTTTGTTAAAATTTGTTCTGTGATAAACCTGTATACTGCTAATTAATTCAACAGTAAAATATTTGTTGTAAAAGATAAAAATTGATTAGACGTTTGCATCCTAGGCACGTGTCTTTTCAATTCCTTTATTTTACTGTTGAAGAGTGCTGGAGCAAGGTACGTTCGCATTTCATGTAGAATAGGACTCATCTCTTGGTTAATTTTCATGCTTTGAGTGAATCTTATTTACATATTTTGTACACTTGCACAAATTTATTCTAAGGGCATAACCCATTAACAAGATAAGGTGGGGATTTCATCACCCTTCCTTGGCCCAAAAATCAGATTCCAAGCACTCACTAACCCAAGCCTAATTAAAATTAAGTAGACGTTGGCCCTAGGGACATCTCGGACTCAATTAGGAGATTATCCTAAGGGGGAACAGTGCTGGAAGTTGACTCCTGCCAAATCAGTGTCTAGGAAGGGGATTGAGGGCCGAAAGCCCGAAGATTGATGGTTATTTAATTAAGGAACGTCTTTGACGGAAAACCTCCCACCACTCTTGCCCTGACCTCGCTGATTAACTTGTGGTCAAAGTCTGCACCCTACCTCCCATGGATAGTCTAACCAGTTAGGAGTCGTCTAGGTCATAGGTCTACCCTAACTTAGGTTAGAATTTTTCTTTTTTTTGTTTGTTTATTTGTTTGTTTTCTTTTTCTTTGTTGTGTTGGTGTGATATGGCATATAATAATAATTTTTCCAATTTTAATCCATATTACACACCTAACTATTTTTCGGATATTACCAACCCGGCATATCACAACTTTGACCAACCTAGTGTGCCGGAATGGTCTTATCCGAATGAATATAACCATACCCCCCATCTTATGACCATAATTTTCATACTTTCAACTCTTCACAGAGTTCATGGGGTTTCGATTCCCCCGAGTCCAATTTTCAACCGACTTGTCCTCCGTATCCACCTTGTCCACAATATTCCCAAGATTCATACTCAGATCCACCCAGTCAGAATAGACTACCATCTATCCAATGAAATGATGAGTATGCATGAGTCCAAGCAACAATTACCATCAATCGCAGACATGATTATGCGTGAGTCCACCGACTCACAACTTCATCACGATTACACTTCATCCTTTCAAGTCCAATCACAACATGATGCACCTATCAACTATGAAAGGATGCTTGCAGCCATGACTCAGGCTAGATTAGCTCGTGATCATGAAATAGATATGATGGTTCAATCTTTACGTTCTCACCTCCGGCCAATTCTGCTTTCGCTGACCACTCTCTTAGAGCCGAAGAGTCACGTTGCTTTGGACAACAAGATTCTAATTCAGTACCATCATTTGAGCTTGCCGAAACTCCAATAGATAGTTTGTCAAGTTATTCCTTTCCTGAAATAGAACTTGAGCATGAATATGATCATGATCCCCAACTTGATTATTCAATTTTACTTCCTGATTCAATAATGACTCCGGTGTCTCCACCTGATTTTACTTCTCCCGAGTCAACATTGGATCCTGTGCCAATTCATCATGAAATTGAATCACCCATTTTTGATGATCATATTGAACTTGACCAATTTTATAATTTTGAAAGTCCCATGGATAAATTGGCAAGTTCTCATTTTTATGATATTGAACTCAATGAGACATGTGACCTAGATTCTCAAATCTGTGATCAAGTTCAAATTCCCGAATCATTGTTGACTCCTGTTTTGTTACCCGACTTAGGTAATATTTTAGAGTCAGTTTTGGTTCCCACACCTATCATTCCTGAACTTGAATCACCAATATTGAGTCAATTCCATTATAGGAAGAATATTGTGGACTTGAGCTTCAACTTATGGATTTGGACCCACTTCCTGAACCTAGCCCGACTCCTGAACCATTACTTGATTTAAGTTTCTTTCCTGAGTTGGTATTCGTTCCCGTACTTCCCACGTCCAAGTCAATAATTCCATCTTTCATACTCCATTTGGGACAAGGAGGTTGACATAATTGACTCTGAAATTTATTATGAAATTTGAAATTTGATGGGGTGGAAATTTTAAAAAATAATTATACATACATTTTAGTGGGTTATATAAGAAAAATTTCTGGTGGGTTTCACCAAATATTATGTTATCTTGATTGGGTAGCAACGCTTGGCCCAATTAGACCACCACCGGAACCACCACCTTAAGGTAACTTCTGCCTTCCCTTGTTCTTTTTCTTGCATATATGCATTCATTCATACATTGACGACAATGCATGAGATAAGTGTGGGGGTGGGCTTTACTAACATACTAACATAGTTAGAAACTAACAAAAATTTGAAAAAAAATTAAAAAAAAGGACAATATTTTGACTTATCTTTTGAAAGAAATCTAAGTTAGTCTTAAGAATTAGGAAAATCATGATTAGGATTTCTAAAAACTTGGTCAAAATAAATAAATTGTTGAATTTTTAGGTATAGGAGGAGAAATTGAATAAGTAGTTAGTCTTAATTTTTACCCTAATGAAATGTGCATACCTAATGCATTATCTAGGATTCTAAGACAAAGACTCTTGTGCCTCATAAAAATTTTTTATTAAAAAAAAATCACTAATTAAGCTGGATAC
This sequence comes from Agave tequilana, assembly GCA_038442645.1. Lineage (NCBI taxonomy): Eukaryota > Viridiplantae > Streptophyta > Magnoliopsida > Asparagales > Asparagaceae > Agave > Agave tequilana. The sequence continues at coordinate 5,001 of JAVJIF010001159.1, read as the reverse complement.
ATGTGCCTCATGAAGCATAAGTATTCACGCCTAAAGGTGAATTAATAAATAAGCATCCTTAGTTTTGGGCCTAGTTCACTCGAATTTGAGTCCGAGGGGTGTTTTCTCACCTGGTGCCCTAAGACTAACCAGTTTGGGAGTCACCGACTTTAAGTTCGCTACATGGGTGGATTAGAAAGCCTAAGAAAACTGAGAAATATTATGTATGTATTAACACATCTAATAGTCAATTAGTTAGGTATGAGGGCCTCAAGAAGCCTTGATGCTTACACGAAAGAAAATTAGATGAGTTATACATATTTAAAAAAAAGAAATATATATATATATATATATAATATAATAATAATAATAATAATAATAATAATAATAAAGAGGCATGAGAGTCCAAGTTAAGGAATTCCTAGTAAAAATCCATAAGGATGCATATGATTTTTGGTAACGAAAAAGACTATACACAAATCCAATTTTGACCCTTACCTAAAAAGGAAAACAATTTACTATATAAAGACTAAGTTTAAGAATGAATAAAAATGAGGATCCTAAAAACTTATAGATTACTTAGTCTCTTCAAACGTATTTCAAATATTTTCCTTTTTAATAGATTTTGTGGGTGTAATCCGCTGAAAATCCTCACGAGACAACACTCGTCCTCTAGGGTAACCTAGGGGTTTAACGGCTTGTTGCACGTGCTAAGTGCAATCGTGATTCCTACGAAAGTAAGTTAGCTAGTTTAGTTTTCCTTTTTCTTTTTGATTTTTACTCGAGGACGAGCAAAAAGATAAGTGTGGGGGTGTGATTGGTAGTGAAAAGTGCATTTTTATACGTACATTTACCATCACATTTTCATATTTATTCATATAATTCTGCACATTTACTCATATTTTATTATTCATTGTGTGCAGGCCTTGAGAAATAAAAATAAAGCAATAAAGCCTCAAAAGAAGCCCAAAAAGTCCATGTTTAAAGCCCAATGTAAAAGTTGCAATTATCAATTATCAAAATTGCAATTACTAAGGGCAAGAGTTGCAAATACCAAAAGAAGAAGGAAGGACAGACTTCTATTCAACCCTAAATACTTGCAGGATGAGAATAAAAGCCAAAGAAGGAGAATTCAAAGATCACAAATTCGTTGATAAAGGATTTGGATTTAGGGTAACTTGCTTCCCAACTTATCCCGAAATCCACAAATAAAGAGTCAGGATGCAGCTTCCAGAAGGAAACGCCCAGATGGACGGACCAGGGGAAGCCACGCGCCAAAGCGCGTGACCATCTGTCACTACCAGGCCGCGGAAACGCGGCCCAAGCCGTGTTTCCGCGGCAATTCAGTCTTATCTGACTATGGGTTTTCGTGGAGGAGTTTGATCTGGACTCTACTACCTTCTGCACCTATAAATACCCCTGCAGTGCAACCGAGAAGGGACACAGCGAAATACAGAGCCAAAAATCTAGGGTTTTCTTAGGCTTGTAGTTTAGGTTTTCTTTGCTTTTTGTAATTTTTATGTAAGTGAGGGAGAGGGCTATGTTGAGAGTGACACCGATGTATGCTCCTCTTCTCTTCCATTGTATCAAGTAATAAAGGTAACATTTTTTTTTGTGTCATTGCTTTATTTTCCTTTTTATTTCCTTTTCCTTTTCTATTTTATTTCTGTTGGTCTTTGATGAGCATACAAGTGATTCCAAAGCACAAGTATAACGAATCTTGGTGGTGCCAACGATACTTCATGGAGATGTTCTCCTCCTCAAGGTACGTATCACTTCATTCTTGCCCAGCTTGATGATATAATGCGAACAGGGGACTGAGATCGATCCTATGGTTTATGCGTTCAAACGCCTCCGAAGCAAGGTAGAACGTGTTAGGTTTCACGTAATTCATTGACCATACGAAGGTAAGTGTTTATTCTATTTTCTTGTTTTAAGTCACTAACACCTCTCCTTCAAATTCTTTCTTTCCCATCTCATTGTAATTATCACTTTTTCATCTTCTTAATCTACGCCTTCTTCCTAACCTAACTTTAAATATTATTTCTATTTTCCTTTAATAACTAAAAGAAAATAATTTTTAGAGAATCTTACTTAAACGCTTCCATCGCAGTTCCCTCCCTGAGGATCACGACCCGCATAGCCCATTGCTACCGCGGATTAGAATTGAGCACCTCGCACTATTATTTCTAAATCTAAAATACCATATTTTGGTGCAGGTAAATCTCAACCAGTAACCAAATTTTCGGTGAAAGGCTCTTCCAGATTAAGAGTCGAGGTGCCACTATGTGGCTCTTGGTTGAATAGAAGTGTGAGAAAACAACCCAAGCATATATATCAATAGAGCACAAGTATATCAAGAATATAATGAATATGAATAATAAGAGTATGCAAAATATAAAACACAAGTGAGTGAGAGAGAGATGAACAATCGCAAATATGGGAGAATTGTTTCGAGGTTCGAGCACTTTGCTCTATGTCCCCGCCTTCAACACTATGATGAATTTCCATTATAATCGATCTCGCAAGATCTCTCAGTGTCGCAACACCTACAATGAGCTCCTTCAAGAGCTTTTGGACCCGCATGTCCCTCACTTGTTTCCACAAGAACAGTACAACATGAACCCACAAGTTCGCCGAGGTCACACCTCTACAACTTCCCAATCAAAGGGGGGGTGAACACTTATGATCACTTCTCTTGATCACAAAAGTAACTCTCACAATAAATGTTCCCTAGAGGATAATTATAGCAATTGAAAGCTCAAGTTTATGTGAGAAAACAAGATAGATGTGGAGGTGAAAAATCTAAAGAAAACACTTTTGAAATCACAAGAAATTCACTCTTGAAAACTCACTTTTGGATATGAAAATGAAGCTCTAAAACTTACTTAGAAACTCTGTAGAAGAGCTCTAGAAAACAGCCTAAAAATCTTACCCAAAATCTGGCCAAAAGTCCCATTTATAGAGGTATCAGAAAACTAGCTGTTATAGGCCAAATTGGCCTGTCGGTCGACCGGCCAACGGTCATATTTATGACTTTTGGGGTTGCCGGTCGACCGCTTACCCAGGTCTTGACTTGTCGGTCGACCGATCGGTCGACGGAGGCAAGAACCAGACTGCACTCTGGCCAGTCGATTGCTCGGTCGATCGGGGCTAGATCCAGAGAGCAAGCTCTTTGGATCGGTCGATCGCCCGGTCGATCAGCCCTCAAGTCAGGGCTTTATGCATGTTCTGTGCACATCGGTCAACCGACCCTGATTCGGTTGACTGGTGGGTCGACCTCCAGAAGCCCAGAAACAAGGGTTTAGGGGATTGAAACTTGGTCCTTTAAAACCCTAAAATTTTATTTAAATTCCATAAAAATCAACAAAAATAAGTTCATTAAAATACTTTGAAATGCAAATATGTGTGATCAAAAAATCAATACATATTACAAACAAGTTGAACTATTCTGTGATATGAAAATTTAACTTAAAACAAAATTGTATTTTCAAAATCAACTTTGAAATTAAAAATCTATTTTTTCAAAACTTGTTCAAATATAAAAATAAGATATTAAAATACTTTGATGCATAGTTGATTGGTCATTAATATTTCACATTTATTATCATATTCTCCTACTTATTATAGAATAAACTTTGCATTTTCCTAATTAAATGTTTAATTTATTTGCAGGCCCATTCCTAAAGGAGAGTGAAGAGAAATGAGCTCAAAAAGCCATCAAATTCTGAATTAAATCAGAATTAATTTGAACTCAGTAAATCAGGGCAGATCAGGTCGGTTCAGATCGGTTGAAAACCAGTTAGAACAAAATCTCTACAAATCGATCGGTTGAAGCAAGGATCAAAGGCCATTTCGTCAAAATCCAGGACATAAACTGCAAATCCAGATAAAGATAAATACAAATCGAGAAACCGAGGAGCACCACCAACAGGGTGTGGCCACCTGGCCACACCCTGGCTGCGGAAAAACGCGCCAAAGCCGCGTTTTCTCTGCTTGTTGGTGAGTTAGGGGGAGCGTTTGCTCCCCCTATCTTCATACGCTCCTATAGGTTGGGTTTTGCCTATAAATACTGGGATTTTCAGAGCCTCCAGGGACGACCATGCAGAGATAGGATTTTGTCCATTTTTTCATTTTTTAGTGTAGGTTTTTGTTTTTCTTTTCATGTAATTTTTAGTTTTAATTTATGTAAATCAGAGGAGATCAGAGTTTCATAGGAGAACGAGAACGAAGCCTGTGCTGAGAGTGACACTGGTGTAAGATTTCCTTCTTTCTCTTATTGTTATGAAATCGAATCTGTAGTTTCCTTTTGTATGTACTTTGTTTTTGTATTCTTTTTCTTCTCTCTACTTTTCTTCTTTTGGTACAATTGCTCTCCAAGTGAGTCTAAAAGCATCGAAAGAGCCTTGCCTTGCAAGTGCCACCGATAGCTCATAACGATGGATTTTGAGTTTCATTCTGTATCACTTCATACTTGCAACGTCTTGATGATATAATGTGGAGGAAACGGGAATCAACTCTTATGGGCTATACATTGATCGCCTCACTTCAAGGTAACATCATTGCAAAAGATTCAAGGTAGGTATTTGGCCAAAAGAAGTAAGTAATTTTTTAGTTTCTTTTCTTTCATTCTTTAGTTTAGAACACCAACAACACCCACTTCTTTCCATTTTCAATTTCTTTGTAAATATCATTCTATTTTTCTCCACCTTCTCATTCTACCACTTTCTCCCTAACTTCATGTAACTTTTTTTTTTACTTTTCTTTTTAAGAACTAAAGAAGAACTTTAACCATTCTTTGTAACATAAAAGAGAACTTACTGAAAAGCTTTCATCGCTAGTCCCTTCTTGTGGATCACGACCCGCATAGCCACTTGCTATTGCGGGTAGAATTGGGTAACTTGCACTCTTTATTCTAAATCTGAAATTCTGTATTCTTGTGTGCCGGTTATACCTCAATCAAAATTTGGCACCGTTGCCGGGGAGGGATGGTAAGTAATTCTCTTTAAAGTTTACATTTTT
>JAVJIF010001158.1:0-219879 GCA_038442645.1 Agave tequilana | reverse complement strand
GCGTTGCTTTGGAGCCATACTGAAATTTAAAAAAATTATCTGTTTAAATTAAATTAAACTAAAATTAACTAAATTAAAAAACATTAAATTAAACTCAATTAAATGAAACTACAATAAATTAAACTAACTAGTTTATACTAGATTAAGCACACTAACTTAATTACCTAACTTTAATAAAATAATAAATTACCTAATTTAATTACAAACTTTATTAAATTAAATAAACCTAAATTAAGTTAACTAAACTAATTTAAATTAAATTAAATTCAATTAAATGAAACTATATTAAATTAAGCTAAACTAATTTATACTAGATTAACCTACAATAACTTAATTACCTAACTTCAATAAAATTATTAAATTACCTAACTTAATTACAAAACTTTATTAGATTAATTAACCTAAATTAAGTTAAATTAACTTTACCTAAACTAACCTAAATTAAATGACATTAAATGCAAATTAATTAGAGAGAGAGGAACAGAGAGAGGGAGAGAGACGGAGACAGAGGAGAGAGAGAGGAACACAGTGGAGGAGAGAGAGAGAGACAGAGGAGAGACAGAGAGAGACTGACAGGGAGAGGGAGAGATACAGAGAGAGAGAGAGTGCGACAGAGAGAGAGAGAGAGATACAGAGTGATAGAGAGAGAGAGAGTGCGACAGAGAGAGAGAGAGATACAGAGTGAGAGAGAGATACAGAGAGAGAGAGAGTGCGACAGAGAAAGAGAGAGATACAGAGTGAGAGAGAGAGAGAGAGAGTGCGACAGAGAGAGAGAGAGAGATACAGAGTGAGAGAGAGTGCGACAGAGAGAGAGAGAGAGATACAGAGTGAGAGAGAGAGAGTGCGACAGAGAGAGAGAGATACAGAGTGAGAGAGAGTGCGACAGAGAGAGAGAGAGAGATACAGAGTGAGAGAGAGAGAGAGTGCGACAGAGAGAGAGAGAGAGAGCGCGCGCGCGCCGCGGCAGGCCAGAGAGAGCGCGCGCCGCTGCGGCCTGCGGGGGAGAGAGACAGAGAAAGAGGGAGAGAGAGGCACAGAGGGAGGGAGAGAGAGACTGAGAGGGAGAGAGGGGAGGAGTTACCTGCGACGGCGACGGCGACGGCGACGGCTACGGCGACGAGGTCGGACGGCGAGGGCCGGAGGGCGTCGCGGGGGAGACGGCGAGCGCGAGAGAGAGAGAGAGAGAGATCAGATCTGATCTCTCTCTCTCTCCCCCCGAGCGGATTTAAAGGGGAAGTCACGGGTGGCCGAGTCGACCCGGATCGGGTCCGACTCGGACCCGACTCGGGCGACTCGGCGAGTCTATCACAACTCGCCGAGTCGCCCGAGTCGGGTCCGAGTCGGACCCGATCCGGGTCGACTCGGCGATCCACGCGTGACTCGGCCTCCGAGTCATACCGGAGGCCGCCGAGTCGGATACGACTCGGCCGAGTCGTATCCGACTCGGCCGATCCTTTGAACTCTGCTCAAATCCCTCTTGTGGTAGGGTATATAGTCTATTCTCCACCAAAACAGGAAAACATGCTTTAGCTGATTATTCCCAATATGCCCAGCATACTGTACATCACTAAAAAATTATTAGTAAACTTACTCTTGTCATTTTGCATTTAACCATCCTATCTCATCCCTTCTCAACTAAATGGGAAAATGATGCCATGTTGTAAACACCCATAAAACCACCAATCTCTGGGCACAAGTAATTCCCGTTCCAATCACACATAATTTTTGACGACTCCACCCTAGCGCCACTATCCAACCACCATAAAATAAAAAAGTAGAGCACTTACTAAGCCCCACACTAAGAAAATGTCCAACTCCAACACCTTAATAACCCACTTACCAACAGGGCCTTCAAGTATCATTTGCTCTCTATTTACCAGTGTATATTGCGGTTCCTATAAACATAATTCATCATATACAATCTTGTGTCACCTCAGGCTCTAAATTGGATAGAAGTAAAGTAGTTGATGATCACATAAGACCTAGGTTCAAGTCTAGGCTGCAACCATTTTCTCAAACAATGATTTTAGCTACATCCATATTTGTTGATGTTCCCATCTCAATTCAACCTTTTGTACATTATATATTAGTGAATTTTAGAGAATTATACTTCACTTGATGTTTGAAAATCTTATCATAATACTTGCATCCACTTCTATGTTTTTTTTTTCTGAGAGGAATATCTTGCTGTTAATTTTTCTAATAACTTGAAGACATCATCAGAACAAGTTATTTGACCTTAAACTATGTGAACTTAATTAGTTACTTAAGGGTCCATAATTATAATTTTGTTCAACGCATGAATAATTGAAATATTGCTCCGGTTTCAACGCAGCTTAATGCTAGAAGCAATAAGCATTATTTATCACTTTTTTTGTGTAACCATGGAGCTGAGCCTAGATCTTGCCTCTTGGTAAGTTTTAAGCTAGTATCTACTGTCAAATTCCCAAAAAATAGAGTACAGTTCCATTGGAGACAGAAGGGACTTGCATTCTAGTAATAAGCAACCACATATTAGTTACCATGGTAAAAGAGATTCATTGGAAACACTAAATTATAGATTCTACTAAAAAAAAATTGTGAACTTTTGTTGAGAAACCCTATATCCTGTGTGTTGCGACCAGGAAAAACAAGGTGACTAGATTATATAAAGATCTCATAGTTAGATTTACAGATATGTTGAAGTAATTCTTTCACATGCTTCAAATTTTTATTCAGCAACTCTATATCCTCTGTGTTGCGACCAGGAAAAACAAGGTGACTAGATTACGTAAAGATCATATATTTAGATTTACTGATATGTTGAAGTAATTCTTTCACGTGCTTCAAATTTTTATTCAGCAACTCTCTATCCTCTGTGTTGCGACCAGGAAAAACAAGGTGACTAGATTACGTAAAGATCTCATAGTTAGATTTACTGATATGTTGAAGTAATTCTTTCACATGCTTCAAAATTTTATTTAGCATTATTGTTTATTCATCTCCTTATTATGAATCTGGAGGTTAGTTTCTTGTGTTAAAATTGATTTCACAATGATTTTTTGCTCAATTACAACAACAACAACAAAGCCTTTGCCACAAAGTTTTGAGGTTAGTTACATGAATCATTTTCTTTCGTCAGGCTCTGTTAAGGGTGAGGTTCGAGAACTCGGTCTTGATTTCAGTTTCAGTTCCAGACCCTATTTTTGATAAAAGGTTTTGACAGGTTTTGCTAGTTTCATTGATTTCTCTAGCTTTTGTTTTCGAGTTTTGTTCTTCGTTTCAATGTGGATAAACATGTAGGCGGAGCACTGGACTCTTGGCATCTCCGTTCTTTGCATGTAAAGTGTGCAAAGAGCATATAATAAAAATATGTAGGCTATAGGCTAAGTGTGAGTTAAATCAAGATAAGTGAACTTTTGGCACTCAGCTAGTTAATCCAAAAAATAATCTAAGTTAATATGAAAAATGTCGACTTAAAGTTGAATCAAGAGTATAATCGAAAGTCGAAACTAAGTTAAGAATACCTAATTACGTCTCATCATGATTTACTACGATTTACTGTTTTCGGATGGCTATAAAAGTTGAAGGGGGATGAAACTAGTAATTTGGAACATTAAATTTTCCTATTTTTTCCTTTTGTGTTTGAATTTTTTTTGTAACTTTTATTATGTTTCTTCCAAAACTTATTGAAACTATCTAAAACTTACAATTGTCTGATTCTTAATGCGTAATGGCTGGAACTTAGCAAAATTGAAATTGAATGTCAGTTTCAGATTGATAATTTGATATTAACCAAAACAAATACAAAAAAGGTTAAAACCATGGTTTAAAGTTCAATATCGGCCAATGGTTTTTAGTATCAATATTATCAATATCAGACTATCAGTCATATCGACCCTGATATCGTCCGATGTTATAGAATTAATATCGTATCTGGTGCCTCAAAATCTGCTATGATATTGCTGCCACACACATCATAACCAGTCGATATTTGAAATCATGGTTGAAACCTTGTACCCTGGTTAAGAGCATATTCTCAGTTAAATTAACCACTCTCATATCCTTCTTAGTTGTCTCCAGGTTCATTGAGGCCTTGATGGGGACAACGTCGTAGTTATTTTTAGTTGTTTTAGTTGCTTTTATTTTAGTTGGCTGTTTATTTAGTTTTTTGCTTATGTTTAGTCTCACATTAGTTGTAGTGAGATTTTTTTTTGATGTAGGCTTATATAATTCTGAGATTATTGTAGAAGTTTTAGTTATTAATGATATGATATTGAGTTAATAAAAAACCTTATTTAACATGATGATTTGCTTAACATCCTAAATCTTTTGTGAGTTGCAAAAGTGGGTGAGAGATTCACTTGCGTGAGAGATCTGAATCTTTTGTTCTTCTCTAAATTATCAATTGCCCTAATTTGTTATTGTGTTCTGCGTTAATTTTGCTATTAGAGCTAAAATACATGTTTTCTTCAACAAAAAAAAATCTCAAAACCCTAGATCCCACCACCTTCTTCTTCATCTTCTTCAAAGATGACTTATACAAAATTTTCATCTCCATCCTCTTTACCAACCCTAACCCTAGATCCACCATGTTCTTCTCCATCTTCTTCTTCCACCTTCTTTTGATTTGTAGGCCTTTTGATCTTTAGTTGTTGAAAAAAACAAAAAAAAGAAAAAAGAAGAGAAGTAAAAAACACTATTCAAAATCCCTGAAATTCCCCATGAAAATTCTCAAAAATTCCCAAGATTCACTATTCATCATCTTCCACCTTTCTCTGCTCCAATCGACCTTGCCACTATCTCGACCTCGTCAAGATCTCGCCGCAATTTCATCTCGACTTCGCCGCCAAGACAAATCTCGCTGCCATCTCGACCTCATTGAGATCTCCTAGCTGAAACTTCATTGCCACCGCAGCACCACCATGAGAACATCCATATCATCTCGCCATCTCCTCGTCGCCAAGATCTCGTCGCAAATTCGTCGTCGACTACTTCTCGAGATCTAGGTCTCGCAACCCGCGACATCTTCCTCTTCTTATTCAGATCTAGGTCTCCCAGCCCTGACCTCTATGCCCTCGACGCTGACAAACACCACCTCAGAAGCCACCCATCTTCATCAACCTTCGACTGCAATCCTCGTCGATGACCTGGAGACCTCGCCACGACCTCGTCTCCGCTCGCCGACCACAAACCCGACCTTGTTGACTAGCCTCGACTCCACTGTCGTCCTTGTCTTCTTCATCACGTTGTCGGTCTGAGCCCTCACCCTCATCTAGGGGTGTAAACGGGTTGGGTTCGGGTTGGATCCGTGCTATATCCGAACCCGATAAGGAATTCGGGTTCGGACTCGGGTTCGGGTCGAAATCTTCTTTTTTATCGGGTTCGGGTCTGATTCGAATTTTAAATAGGTGTATTTAAGTTTCAATGAGAGTTATTTTTTAAAGTGTATTTCAATTTTATTAGATGCAAAATGAAAATTTATATACTTTGCTTTCATAATAATAAGTTTAAGTTCTTATTTTATAATTTTATCAATTTAAATATAGTGTAATGTATGATGATAAGTATCATTTTATAACATTACTCTCTTTTCTGGTTTGTTATTGGGATTCATGTTTGAATTGGTCATACCCGAACCCGACCTGATAAAGATTTCAGGTCTAACTTTTAGATCCGAACCCAACCCGTTTGTAAATGATTAGATCGGGTTTTCGGGTACCATTTACAACCCTACCTTCATCGGGACAGAGATGACACTGCGGTCTTCCTCTCTCCTCGCAGATGTCACCACAGTGAACTCACCACCACCAACCAAAGTTCGCTGCCTGCCGACAAGATTTCATCTCAGATCTCGTCTTCATTAAGCACTTCACGATCTGCAACTCAATCGGGTTTGATTCTGACCCGCCCCGTTTGTTGCAACTCGATTTGCTGCAGACTCGAACCGACTCTTTGCAACTCACCCGACCCGATCGCAAACAATAAAGTCCAACTAGATTCGGCCGGCAGACCCGAATGAAGCAGTGCAGATCCGACCCGGTTGCAGATCTAGACCCATTAAAAGCAAAATAGACCTGTTTCAAGCCTGATTCGAGCCGTTTTCGAAGTAGTCTTCTTCTAGTCACATCTAGCCCATGTCACTGCTATTCCAGGACTTCGTACGTGATTTTCAACTCAATTGTGAGTTTTTTCCCGAGGAATTTTACAAGATTCTACGTTGGGCGTGAATACTCACCCCCTAGGTGAAATCTGACTTGAGTTGAATTTTTAATTGCTAAATTATTTGCAAATATTATTGGATTGCATTAATTTGTTAGCGGCATCGTGATTTGCTTCTCTCTAGTGGTTTGCATCATGGTTTGCTATTTTTTTGATCATTTTAGAATTGTATTTTCTTGCATTTAGAAATTGTGCCTTTTTAGGAGATTTCATCACTTAGTGCATGCATTTAGTTTTGTTTGAATTTAAGATTTTGCATTGCATCCGCTTGTTTGTTTGATTTTGCATTTGTATCTTAGATTGGTGCAGTTTCATAACGAAAAGTCGTATAAGCCAACATGAATAATCAAGATAACAAACAAACCGACATAGCAGACATGTTAGGTGATATGCTTAGGAAAATTTAGAATTTCAATCCACAGTTAGAGATGATAGAATCACGAAGCACAAAGGCACAAGATGACCTCAGAGATTATAAATTCATGATGGCTATAAGACTTGCATTAGAGATACTATGAAAATAACCGTGCTTATAATTGGTGTGCTACTGAGAAAGAGGAAATAACGTGAAAGTTTGGGTTAGAAGATTCAAAATTTGATGGTTATCTTGATTTTCGTGTTTTTAGTGATTGGCTAGCCGATATGGAGTGCCACTTTAACTGTTATAAGATGTTTGTCGTGCGTAAAATTCGATTTGTTAGGGTGAGACTATTAGGCCTATCCAAAATTATTGGTATTCTATAGAGATCATGTGAGAGACAACGTAGGAATCTTGTAGAGTCGTGGGAAGAGATGAAAGGCAAGCTTAAGGAGAAGTACCTCTCTGAATTTTATAGGAACCATCTCCTAGATAAGTTACACAGCCTCGGTCAGGGTAATATGTCTGTTTGAAATTACATTGTCAGATTTGATTACTTAAGCAATCGTTGTGACGTGAGAGGACCGTTATCTGACCATATCTAGGTTTTGTTAGGTTTGAGGTCTTACATACGACATGCTATGCTTACTAGCTCCTTCATGTGAACTCCGTTGAAGAGGCTTTTCATTTAGCTTTATAGCTAGATTGTCTTTCAAAGAGATACTCATTTCCAAAGGTAGGGAGCAGTGTTCTAAGTGTGAGGGATTATCAGTGTTCCGCGAAAAATCGACATGTTAATATTGTGCCTAGTGATGATGTTGACGACTCGGAAGTTGTTGAGAATATCTACGTTCCTTCGAGGTTACTAATGTCGTCGAGAATATACTAGTTGATTCCAGTACCCCGATTCTTGATGAGGTCTATGTTTCTTCTAAGGTTACTAGTAACGTTGTGGATGCGTTAGTGGAGTCTAATACATCCATACTCTAAGCATGTATTAGTAGAGTTTAGTATGCCCATACATGTTGCTAGGTATTCACTTGCCACACTTTTGATAGAGAACAAGATTAAGCATGAGACAGTTGCTACTAGCGTCGTCACATCTAGTAAGTACTAAGTCATCACAATTCTCTCGTGCAGATTGTCATATTCACATATACTTTTCGCATGAAGAGAAGAAGCCAGTTCATCTTCTGCACTTAGATTCTTTTCCTAAAGAGAGTCAAGAGACAGATGTGGTGTCTATTGTGGTTACTCCTTGTGTTTCCTCCTTTAGTGCGCCATTGGAGTTCGTTGCTATAGTTCATCACGTTACTCCTAGTGTTTCTTCTTTTAGTGAATGTTTGGAGTTCTTTCTTGTTTTTTCAGATTTCTGACGGTCATAGTGATGTTATACTATTAATGGTGTTTGATGTATGTCCTCCTAGGAAACCCATAAATCTATTTTTCCTATCTTTAGAAGTTATACCTAGTGAATCTGATGCACTGCTCTAGACAAATATCAATTTGCAATGATGATTGCATATTTGCTGCATACTCACATAACATTTGCAGGAATTTGCACTTTGCAGTTGATGATGAGGTGCCAAGGTGGTGATTACGATTCATTTTGAGTGGTTCCCTCCAGGAACTGTGAGAAAGTTGCACGCTCGACGTACATATTCTTATAGAGTTTTGAGAAAGATTGCTTCTATTACCCATGAGTTGGATATCCCATGTATCACTCCCGTTTTCATTGGGGAGGATTCCACTCTTTTTTTTATGCACGTGCCTTTCTAGATCTTTTTCATCGACTAGTGAAGTCTAGTTATATTTTTATATAAATATAATTTTCAAATACCAACAATTCTTTCTTATTTGAAAATTATAATAGAGAATACAATTAATCATAAAACAAGAGTTGCACAACAAACTTGTGAATACATGTAGGTACCATTTCAGTTTAAACCTTCACTTAGAGGCTGTTTGGTTAGGGGTGGAAGTGAGAAAGTAGGAATAATTCCCTTTGAAACTGGAGAATTGGTTAGTAAGTTTTCCGGTGTTTGGATGTTGTTGGGAAGTGTGGTTTGAAAAATGTTATGTCTTTTCTGGTGTTTGGATGGCAATGTGGAAGTGGAAGTGGAAGTGAAAAAGTTGATCACAAAGTTGATCGCAAAATAATATTAAATAAAAATTAATTAAGAAAAATAAAAATTGGATTGTAATTAGAATGCAAGTGAGATTTACATGATCACAAAATTAACTGTTTTGAGCTACAACTTATTACAAATGAGATTTACATGACCACAAAATTAACTGTAGCACACTGAAAGTGAGGAAATGGTTGTGTAAAAGGGAAAAGAGAAGGAAAGGGGTTTTCTCATTTTCTTTTTCCGGTGTATGGATAGATAAAGTGAGAAATGACACTTCCCCATTTTCTTACTTCCACCCACTTCCTTGAAACCAAACAACCCCTTAGTGTAATCATCGCAAAGTTTCATCGAAGTCACTAGCTTTAGGAGGATCTCCTATGTGACAACACCGGAGACAACACACAACTTTGTCAAGTTTCCATATGAGAAATTTGCTTACCACCATTAGGGCCATGTGCTCTCCTCGTTTCATGAACGATTCTGAGAGTAAACCTCAACTCCCATGACAAGCGGCACCACTTCTACGTTCATATGGGTGAGATTCATTTGTACTCCCGTTATGAAAAGGTACTTCATCCATAAAAATATAATCTCATTAAGAGCCTCGCTCATCCTCTCTTACGCATAACAATCACCCAATCATCTCTAGATGAGACCTACAATAAAATTTTATGAGTGCACATCGGTCACACATCAATAATTTGTTTTTACCACATTAAACCTATTGCTAGTCATTTCCTAGGAATAGGTTGGGTTCCCATTACTGGTGACAATTTTCAATAAATGTTTACTTGTCCCGTCCCTTGAGATTTCGTTTCACTAGCTGATGTAAGAGTTTCTCAATGAAACTATCTTATCAAGTTATATACTTGTTCTCAGCTTGGTACCCATTACCATTCATATACATGATTTTTATTTAATCAGACCAAGATTGTCTGAAAACATTCATCCAAACTTGATTGTTTAGGATTACTCTCATCTCAGATCAAAATTGCCTGAAAATCATTCATCCAAACTTGTCTGACTGTTTGGAATTACTCTTATCAGACCAATTATCAGAAAATCAATATTTCATTCATCCAAATCAGTTTGTTTGAGATTAGCTAAGTGCAAATCATAGAAAATCATTGAATTTAATCATCAGAATAATATGTATAGAATTCAATGAATTTAGTCGTCAGACTAATATGTTTAGTCTATTCATCAGATTAACTTGACCACAAATATTAATTTATTTAGTAATTAGCATTGGGAATAGATTTAATTAATTCTCATGAAATTTCATGTCTCAATTTTAATGCATGTAAATTTTATGTGGCGACTGACTAAATAAATAAAATTTATATATTTGAATTTAGCCTTGCCAGCCAAATGATGATATAAACTCTTCCCAGTTGAGACATCCAATAAAATTTGATTTTTTTTAAAGAAAATTCTTTAATGCAGAAAATCTTCATGCAGCCCTGACCAAACAAATGAAAGTTATATATTTCAATTTAGTTCTTAGCTGTGAAGATATAAAATCTCCCCAATTAAGATATTATATAAAATTTAGATATTCCCATTTGGTGATCACACTAATAAATAATCTCATAACTGAGTTAATGATATATATCATACCTTGATTTGAGAACTCAATCTATGAGTTACAAATAGAAGTTAAAAATATTTTCTTGACAAGAAAATATAAGAAAATACCGAACATGCTCTAAAATTATAAGCTATAAACTAATAAACATAGCATAATATCATGAATTCATTCAATTATCATGAATTTGTTCAAATGAAATTAAGGACCATAGTAACAGAACTTTCTCTTTGACTTGTCACCAAGTACATTTTCATGATAAATCTTATCTTAAAATATTTCAGGTTGTGTTCAGTTCACAACCAAGTTCATGATTAAATCTCATCTTAAAGATCAGTTAATCTTAAAAAGATTTCATAGTCACAACCAAGTTATAATATCATGTTAAAAAGATTAGATAAGAACTTAATCTCTCAATAGATCAATCTTTCTGTTGATACCAAGTAGTCCCTTTGATTATCTATTTAATCAGTAGATAAATCAAAACCTTCTTGGTAAGATCAGGAGAACATCACTCAACAAATAAGTTTATATTGAATGGAGATCCCACATGTTTAATACGAACTGCCATTAATTGAAACCATACTTGCAACGTAGAAATCAATGTATTGAACTTCAACAGATGGATCCTAAGAGAGCATGAAAATACTAAAAAAAAGATTATTCACATAAAGATTCATATTTTCCTTTATTTTTGAAAAAAAAATCTGGAATTACGAAAAGAAAAAGAATATATATATATATATATATATATATATATATATATATATATATATATATATATATAGTGAGAGAGAGAGAGAGCGAGAGACTTGTGTCATTCTGGAAGGATTCGTCCTCAAATACAACCCTATGATATCCGAGTGCAAGGTCCACTCCGTTGAAGTTGATCTATATTATTTGAAGTAACTATAAATCAAAAATCAAGTATTTTAAATACTTTTTGCCCATCCATCAAGTAGGCGCAAAATGGGCGGCTAAAAATAGTATATTGCTTAGATCTACATGTTTAAACATGCAAATTCTCGATCTGACTATTTCATCATAATCTAAACACTTAAAAATCCTCACACACCAATTTTTGTTAGATTTCAAATATTCTACACCGTTAAACTAACCAACTCACTATTTCGGCCGTCCGTTTTCTCCCCACTTGATGCATGGGCAAAAAGAATTTAAAATACTTAATATTTGATTTATAGTTACTTTACATAATGTAGATCAACTTCAACGGAGTGGACCTTGCACTCGAATGTCGTAGGGTTGTATTTGAGTGGGAAGGATTCAGCCTCGAATCCTTCCGGAATGACACACACACACACACACACACATATATATATATATGCAACATCGACATATCAAATCAGTCCATGCAAGCTTTCTTTCAATACGCGAACAGAGGCAAGTTTTATCTTCTCTTAAATTTTTTTCGTATAAAAAATTCCCAATAATTTGAACAATGAAGTATGTATATCTGAAGTTATCTTCACGAAAGAAGAGAACTTATCTCTTTTAATGGGATCTAAAATTCATCTTATTTGCATGCACAAAAGATGATGGGAGAATACTTGACGTGCCATAATTAGTTAAAAATGACTGTATCCCATAAAAGAAATTTATGAAAGTATATATTTCCAAAGATCGTCAACAAATTTCTTTTAATCAAAATATTTCAACTGAAATTTTCTAATGAATATAAAAATGTTAAATGCTCATAAAATAGATAATATCTAAAACTCAAGTCTATTGAACTTATCTCTTTCTGGATGGACAAACCCATTTGATAGGGAATCAAATGATCCAGATTTAACAGGATTTAGGATTTTATTTAAATTCAGATTTTAGTAGATTTGGTTGAGATTTAGGAGTTATTTGAATTAGATTTGAATAGATTTGAGTTTATCAATAATTGCACGTGTGTGTTGCACGTATTGTAGGCTATATATAGCCATGTAGTGAATTTTGATGTTAATGATGATTTTGAAATTAAAATTTGATTCCCTTGTGGAAACTTTTGTTGTTTGATTTAATCTTATAGATTAATCAAATCAGGCGGTGAAGCTAAAATTCGGGTTGCGATTCGTAATCTTATCCAATCCCTAATTATATTGTTCTTCTCGAATTTCACAAAATCCTACCACAAACGCTAAAATCCCTTCTGTCCCATATCAATTTGGTATCAGAGCCGAATTTCCTGAAAAATCCCAGGTTCCTAAAATAATAAACAAAAAAATGATCAAAAAAAGAAAAAAAAAAAAAAAGAAAAAAGTATTGTTTTGTGAATCTTCCTCACCTTCGTCTCTCCCCGCCTCCTGCAACCAACTCCCAAACCCATATAGGGTTTTCACCGCTGTGCCACCACGCTTCGTCGACCTCCGTCGCCATCATTGACATCATCTTTCATCGACTGGAGATTACCACCATTCACCGTCTTCCTCACCTCTGGCGTCTTCCTCCAGTGTTGCCAACGAACCTCCATTACCACGATGAGATCGCCAACACCCTACGAAGCCTCCTCCGACGCTAGAACAGTCTGATTTGGAGCCCGTTGACTATCCTCCGACACTCCTTCGATCATCCGATGCCAGAACAGCTTGTTTTGGAGCTCGTCGACCATCCTCCGACACACTCCGACCATTCGACGCCAGAACAGCTTGTTTTGGAGCTCGCCGACCATCCTCCGACACTCCTACCATCCGACGCCAGAACAACCTGATTTGGAGCTCGCTGACCATCTTCTCCACTCCTTTGACCTTCGTCGTCATCCCCACCTCCTCTGACCTTGCCAGCTCTTCCTCTTCGTCGCGCCTTCATCCGACGTGTTGATTGCTTCAGCCACTGTCGTCGTTGTCTTTGATGGCCACCACTCGTCAGATCTCTTCACTGTCGTCGTTGTCTCGCCGTCTTTGTCTCGCCGCCGGAGCTTGGCGCCGACCCCATCCCCACGTGCCCTATTTGTCGGTCGGGGGTAGAAGAGAGGTAATCAGGTTTGATTTGTAAGTAGGTTTGATACGTTCGGGTTTAAGTAAAGCTTGTGGACTCGGGTTTACTCAAGCAACTCGACCCGCAATCCGACTTGCTAGCCTAAGGTGCCGACGCGAGAGCGACTTAGATCCAAGACATCACTGATGTCAGCGGCTCAAGTGCTGATTGACGTCATCAACTCAGACTGAACCAATTCGAGCTGTCGGACCATTTCTGATGTCACCCAAGCCATTGCTGACGTCATCAGCTGAGCTGAGCTGCCACTGTTCACTGCAGAACACAATTTTGTTTCGGAGTCTATTTCAGGCCCGTTTGGAGTTCGATTCGAGTTCTGTTTGAAACGCTGGATCTAGAGCTGAGTTTCAGAGATACTAAGAGAATTTCACAGAATTCGAACAACAGATCTAATCTCCACAAGCACGTGTTAGGTGCCAGTACTGTTCCTGCAGCAGAAGATTAGCGTTTCAGGCCACATTTTCAGCCCGATTTGAGTCCATTTCGAGCCGTTGAGATTCTTGGGTAAGTTCTGATCTTTATGCTCTGAATTTTCTTTGTGGGCTTTTGCTTTTGTGGTAGATATATGCATACTGATGGTGGTGAAAAAAAGTTGAACGGGATATGTATGCGGCTTTCCTATGTTTTCGAGGTTCTGATGATCATTATGGTTATGAGAAATGAGAAAATAATCTTGAAGAATTTTTTAGTTATTTCTCCCTGACATCTGAATGGAAGTGCTGCTATGCCCAAATGAAGCTGGTTGGAAAGCTTATTGTTAGGGGAAGATAACCATATCGATTGTCGATGTTGGTTTGTCTTAAAAGATTTTTTTCATATTTTGTATGCTCCACACCTTCTTTATGCATCTGAGGCAGATTGCAAAGAGCCTAATGTTGAGCAGGAGTTCGAGCTCGAGAAGCCACAACTTAATGATCTAGTCGCTAAATGTAAGGAGATCCTAACTAGCATGAGAAAGCTCTTAGCAAGCTATGCTGCAAAGATTGATTCAGATCCAGAGCCTCCAGTACTCGTCGAGCCATACATTATTTATGAGCCAGATTTAGAAATTATTGATGAGGCAGAACTAGAGGCAGAAGTGAAAGAGCTTCTTATTGAGACTCTTGTATATCTTCCAGCAGAGCTTACAATTGTGCTAATGCCATCTTTGACAGGTATAAGAGCCTTATTATCCTTGAGATCACTTGATATATACGACCCATTGCTTATTTTTCTACAGGAGACATGATCACAGAAGATTCGTGCTTTGATATGTGAGTTAGTCTTCAGTGGAGCTGAATTGCACTGTTATGTTGCATGTATCTTGTTTGAGCTGCCGTCAACCGCAGCCGGTTTGCCATGAAAGTCAGCTCTCCCTCTACCATTTTGGTTCAGTCATGACACATCAGTGCCGATTTCCCGACCACCAACTTGGTCTTATTGAGGATGCATGGCCCGGTTGTGCTTATCTTGTATCTACCACTAATATTCATCGGGGATGAATGTTTTTAAGCCGGGGAGAATGATGGGGGAATCAAACGGTCAAGATTTAGCAGGATTTAGGATTTTGTTTAAATTTAGATTTCAGTAGATTTGGTTGAGATTTAGGAGTTATTTGAATTAGATTTGGGTAGATTGAGTTTATCAATAATTACACGTGTGGTGCACGTATTGTAGGTTATATATAACCATATAGTGAATTTTGAAGTTAAAGATGATTTTGAGTTAAAATTTGATTCTCTTGTGAAAAATTATGTTGTTTGATTTAATCTCATGTATTAATCGAATCAGGTTGTGAAGCCAAGATCCGGATTACGATTCGTGATTATATCCAATACCTAATTTCACTGTTCTTCTCCAGTTTCACAAAATCCCACCACAAATCCTAAAATCCCCTCCGCACCACATCACCATTTGGTAAGTGTTTTAGATAGAACCTGTCAAAGATCAAATCTTATCTTTAAGATATTTGCGCATGTCAAACGCGAGCAAATATCTTAAGAGATAAGATAGATCAAACTTGTCTTACACCATCGAAGATTCTATATTAGAATCAAAGTTACGAGAGATGTTATCTTATTAAAACCATTGATTAAATGGTTAATTGCCAAGACACCTATTCCTATGTACTCCTTCACTTGTAACACTAGAAGTAATACCCGAGGGAGAAACATTCTCTTTCTTGATTATTATAAATTACAGAGTCAAAATTTTATCATCTAAAATGCTTACAGAATTGCAAGTAAATTAGTAAGAATAATAGAAGCAAATTATCTCCGAATAAACTGTCTCCAATTGGATTTAAATCAATATGATTGGATTATCCCTATGAAATATCAAATAAGCTATCACCTATTTGATGAGGATATTAACATGGGACCCACAATCCATCTGAGTGCGAGACTTCACCCGTTTCCTTTTTTTTCCTTTTTTTTATTGGGTGAAATGAAATAAACTGAAGATCAGGATTTCTGAAAATAGTCCCTGACGATTCAAGGATATCAAATTCAGTTAATTCTCAGCACTTCATGTGTTCATAAAAGAAAATGCAAATCTAACTATGATTCAAATAGTTAAGTATCATAAGGCCATGACACCTTTTCACGGGAAATTAGTATAATAAAATAATCCATTTCATTATGTATAAGAAACCGTATACTTTTCTGATCTTAGTCTCCATCCATTTGAAATTCAAAGAGGAAATTTAAAGAGGAAATTAAGGCATTTAAGGCATTTAAAGTAGAAATTAGAATTTAATTAGAGTAAAAGGATACTGCTCCTTCTTAATGAGATCCCAAGAGCCACTTCATCAATGAACAATATACTCCATGAGAAGTCATTCCCTGTCGGATGATACAATTTAAATGACAGGCGCCTCTCTCTCTCTCTCTCTCTCTCTCTCTCTCTCTCTACACGGAGATGGTTAGAAACTTGCATATTCATGCAATCCAATGCAATGAAATACAGTTTATGTATATTTCAAGTATTCAAAACCATAAAATACTTATCTTCATTATTTCTCAAACCATAACCTCTTCAGTTTTCCTTCATCTTCAGAAATCCTAATTGTCTGTCGACCTTATCATTTGATTGGCCTTGTACTTATTTCCATCCACCCATGGAACGAATAATCACTTTAAATTGTTGAAATATGAGTGGTGGATGGAGAAAAAAGTAATATAAGTAAATAGAAAAATCTATTTCATAATGATCAAGTATATTAATAATAAGAAAATCCTATTCATTATTAATATTAAGATTGAAGAACAAGGTATAGAAAACTTAGACTTTCTTTAAAGTGCTTATTGCCTCACTCGGTTGAGTTTGCAACTAGGTTACTAAGCAATACACTTGCAGGATACAACAAAGTCAACGGAGTCGGCAAGTAGCAAACTTAACGGATCTTTCATTCTCTAGAAACTTTTGCAATTCTTATAATCCAAATGAGAAATCTAGATAGAAAACTAATAGAATGAGTTGCGTTTTTAAATCCATGAACTCTAGATCCTTTTATAATATGCCAATGGTTATTTCCAATGGGTGCCTATAAATAAAAAGACCAACCTACTGGTCATTTACAAAGAGGCATTTTCAAAAGGTGTTCATGAATATAAAGAAAAATGTTCATTCAATTAAAGGGACACATCCATTCAATAATAAATTGAAAATAAATTATATTTTTATATAAATATAATTTTCAAATACCAAAAACTAGGAGCCTAGACGTCCAGTCAATCTACTGCTTAGAAATTTTGCTTTTAACATGTTTTAATAATAATCATTTTATATTTCTTGATTCTGGGGAAGCTGTGACTTAAATAATTTGCCTTATTATAATTTCAGAATGGCATCCCATGGCTTGTCTGGTCGCCTGTGGTTATTCAAACCAGTGATCTTGGAATGAAAGTGGGAGATGTCAACCCACCCAGGTATGCCTGGTCTGAACTGAAATGCATAAACTGGATGATCTGCATGCTCTATCATCAATTACATGCCTAATGAATTGTGAATTCTCTTAGGGACATCATCTTGTCGAAGATTGCTTGTTCTAGTCTGCCTTTGTGCAATATCATTGTTTCTCAGCTAGGTCACAAACCCATTAGCATTTCTCCAATCATCTTAATTGAAGAATAATGACACTAGTTATTTCTTTGAGAGTGGATTACACTTAGCCTCCACTTGTGAGTTCGAATATAATCCTTAGGGTGGAGGTGTTATTTGATACAATTATTTGGCTTGAAGCTCCTTTGGGTAGTTTTGTGATGTGGGCTGTGATGGTTCGACCTGGCAATGATAACACATTACGAAACCCGTTGCACTTTTCAGCTAACATTCATAACGAAGCCCGTGCACTTTTCAGTAGTGGGAGCATAATCTGGTTGCAACTGGTAATTGACACGAACCAAGTTAATTTGATGGTTAGGTTCGGTGTTGAATATAATTCAGTTTGGTTTGGTTCGAGACAATATTAATAACTAATTATTATATACAGGGGACATTTTGCAAACTATCGAGTGATGATCCACCCCCTTCACGTGATTGCCTCTATTTAAGTTTGGGAGAAGGTTGGATTGTTTTTGTAGGTTTTGGTCAGGTGAAATTCTAGGGTTTAATTATGAATTTTTTGAATTTGTTTTTGGTCGGATTTGTTCAGTTCCTATACAAATTTTAGGGTTTGGGCTTTGGAGGACTTCTACATTTTTCCCCTTTCATTTCATATAAGCTTATATGTTAATTTTCTTATTAATCCTGTAGCCAATTCATAGTTTGAAAAATGGCTCGGAATTTATTTAAAATTAAGAACTTCATTGACTACACAAATTCAATCGAAGCAAAACAATTTGGTTTCATTTTGGTTCTAAAAGAATTTTCAATTCAATGCAATTTGCGGAAAAAATCTTCAAAACTAAATTGAACCGACTCAATGCACACCCCTACGTTTGAGTCGGGGTGACTGAATGTGTCAAATGTTTTCCCTGCTCAGAATGAGAGACAAAATCGGTATGTCAGGTTATCCCTGCATAAACCCTTTGAAGTATAAGTCATCTATTGGTTTTTAAAGATAAATGTCCCAGGATAATAAACATGCGTTTTACATGCTGGATTTAGTGGGCATATGGGCTATCTATATTAATTTTGTGGGGTTTATTTCCATTTGGATTGATCCTTTTGGCGTGTTTGGTTTGGGGCGGAAGTGGGGAAAAGCGTTCCGGTGTTTGTTTGGAACCAGAAAAGGGAAATGGGAAAATTCCTTTCCTTTCCCCTTTTTTCCTTTTGCATCCCCATTTTACACTACTATCTTCCTACTTGCAGGATGCTATAGTTAATCTTATGGTCATGTAATCTTACTTACTTGTAATTAGTTGTACCTCAAAATAGTTAATTTTGTAGTCATGTAAATCCCACTTGCAGTGTAATTACAGTCCGAAAAAAATTTCATAATTAATATTTTTTTAACATTATTTTGCGATCAACTTTGTGATCAACTTTTTCACTTTTACTTTCACATAACTAACCAAACACTGAAAAACACAATATATTTTTCCATTTACACTTCCACATTACAACCAAACATCGGAAGACTTGCACAAATCTCAATTTCCTACATTTTCCTCACATTTTCCTCCCCATTTCCAACTTACACCTTTTCCTCTCCATTTCTACACTTTATGTGGTTGTAATATTAACAACAGTAACCTGCTTTTTTTTTTGTGCGGGCTTCTGACTTGAGTCACCTCTAATATAAATTGCACTTGCTTCCGCCTCCTATTATTATATTAGAAGTCGCGTAAATACAATTATTAGAAAAGAATTCTTGGGTATTTTTATGATGTGTGTGTGGATTATGTGATCTGGCATTCATGACTTTTCACGAAGTCTGGCATTCATGACATCTCATGAAGTCTGATGTGCTTTTTGAGGGGGTAAATGATTGGGTGGTTGTTGTGAGCAAAGGTTTAATATTGGGTTTCGTCCCCTCAGATTATCTATGGATGTTCATTTGAAAAGATTCACTCTAGTCTGTGATATATATAAGGAGGAAGAATGTAGGTATGCCCTTTCTTTTGGTTTCTCTAGAAAATGTTCCACTTCTACCTCCATTCAACCAATAGATGTCTCCCTGAAACTTTTATGATGTGTGCGAAGATTATGTGATCTGGCATTCATGACATTTCACGAAGTCTGGCATTTATGACATCTCATGAAGTCTGATGTGCTTTTTGAGGGGGTGAATGATTGGTTAGCTGTTGTGAGCAAAGGTTTAATATTGGGTTTCGTCCCCTCAGATAATCTATGGATGTTCATTTGAAAAGATTCACTCTAGTCTGTGTTATATATAAGGAGGAGGAATGTAGGTATGCCCTTTCTTTTGGTTTCTCTAGAGTCTAGAAGATCTTTCACTTCTACCTCCATTCAACCAATAGATGTCTCCTTGAAATTTTTATGATGTGTGCGTGGATTATGTGATCTGGCATTCATGGCATTTCACGAAGTCTGGCATTCATGACATCTCATGAAGTCTGATGTGCTTTTTGAGGGGGTGAATGATTGGTTAGCTGTTGTGAGCAAAGGTTTAATCTTGGGTTTCGTCCCCTCAGATAATCTATGGATGTTCATTTGAAAAGATTCACTCTAGTCTGTGTTATACATAAGGAGGAGGAATGTTGGTATGCCCTTTCTTTTGGTTTCTCTAGAATCTAGGAAATCTTTCACTTCTACCTCTATTCAACCAATAAATGTCTCCCTGAAATTTCCATGCTGCTTAGACACCAATGATGAATTTGTCGTACATGTGACTGAAAATTTCATTCCAGCTCTAGAGGTGCTTGCCAAGTGACTGGTGTACTGCTTTTGAAGTAACTTCTCACTTGCGCTAGCTCTGCCAACTTAAGGTTTTGACAGAGTTGTGAGGTATTTCTTCCTTCATATGTTCAACTTGTTAGTGGGTTTAAGGAACCTTAGCATATTTTCTTTGGTTATGAGCCAAATTTCCTTACACTTATGGAGGACAGTACTTGCCTTCTAGGGAGAGACTCAACGAGGACAATACTTGCCTTTCAGATAGATCACTTTCATTTTTAAGTCTTTGGCTCCTTGACACGGTGATACTTTTTTTTAGAATGAGATGTCTCTGGCTTTATGGTTAAATTTGTTCCCAAGGTAGCTGACTGGAAAAGTAGCTTTTCTTTGTAAGGCGGGAGGGTGAGCATGACATTCTGATTAGTTGGATTTGGGTTCCTGAATGGTTGCATGATATGAGAATTGACGTTTTAGCTGGTGGGTTAATGGGGAACAATAAGGGGTTTAAGGTAGATGTTGAGTGAGAGAGATTGCTCCATTCGAGTCTCTCTTTCTAAGCCACGGGCTAAACCTACAAGATGAAAGCGGGGCCCTATATTATTTCCACTGAGGTGATGAGAGATTGACATATAGATGTTACTTGCTTTCCTCGAGTCTCTCTTGTTAAGTTGTAAGCTCAACTCACTAAATTGGTTGCCTCTTTTTGCTGCTTCCTTTAGTGTTTTATAACTTTCTATTGGACTACTAATTATTGCCGAACACAGAAGTCGGTGCAGATGAAAAGAGAAGGTTTCTGTGTGAATTGAGAATTCTGATAAAGGGGATGCAACAAGAAGGAAAAGAAAAAGAAAAGAAATAGGATTATTGGGCAGTGATGTTATGCATTCTCCTCGAAGGGTGCATATCATGGTTTAAAATCTCGGTATTAGTATTATTATCAACCAACGGTTTTCAGTTCAGTATCGTCAATATCGGCCGTCAATATCAGAAATATTGCCCTGATATCAGCTGATCTTGTAAGCTTAATATGATATCAGGTACCTCATGATATGATGTGGCTGATATATATTCGGAATCGGCCGGTATTTGATATTGTTCAAATTAAGACCATTGTGCAAATATTTTTGAGGTTGTCTATTATCCCTAGCGTTGCCCAAATGGTATAGAAACACTTGAGCGTTAACAAGAAAACGAACAAGTGGTGCAAATGAAACCCTTTTATTATGTCCTTGGAGGAGTTTTTTTAGGGTTCTGCTTTGTTCCTAACATCGTGATTGATGCTAGGAGCTGCTAGTTTGGCGAGTTGAATGCGGTGTGACTTATAAGCTTATCGTAGGGAGGATAGTACTTTGAGAGTACATTCATTAAGAGCCTCGATGTTGAACAATTGGCACACTGCATAAGGATTTTTTTAATTCGAGAGTACTTTCCAATTTCAAGTATTTCTAGGACCCAACCTTTCAAAGGGCTTAATGTTTGTAGAGATTTTGCAGAATGTGTGAGACGATTAGTTGGTGAGTGCAATATTCGATGAATTGAAGGCATCAAAGAGTGCGTCTAAGAAAGTCGTGGATAAATTATGGGATGTATGACAAGGGATAAAACCCGCTTGTAAAAGTGTAGATCAGTGGAAAGCGCTCCTTTTACAAGAGACTGGAACTCGGGACCAAAGGGTCATAAATCTTGGAGTTGCACAAGCTAGTCATGAGCAGTATTTGAATATGATACTGCAAGGAGAAAAGTGGAAGAGCTTTGAGAAGCTCTCAAGGTCGTCTTAGCTTCTAAGGAGGCTACTTATGCAGAAGTGGAAACAAAGAGCGTCCTTGAATTACACTCAAATATAATATATAAGGATTTGTGCACTCTCAAGGATGGTTATCCTAGTCAATATCCAGTGACATTGTACTTTGTTATGAGTTAATTGACAAAATATGATCTTTCTTGGTTCAACCTTCTACAAGTGCAAAGTGATGAAGCTTTAACTCAGTGACCGAGATCTTGGAAGTTTTAGAGAATCTCCATAGAAGATCCTACAAAACAATTAGGGGTTAGCGTCGCTAGACTTGGCCCGGCCATGGTCCTGTGATGCTCAAATCAGTATTTAGTCTTAGAGAAAGAAGATAACTAAGACTAATGAGAAAGAAGATCCTCTGAGCGAAGGTTTGGACCCCTATTTATAGGGTGAGAGATACTTAAAAGGAGATTGGAAAGATCCTGCCACGTCATCAATAGTAGACAAACAACAAGTTCTCTGTCTTCTGAGAGTTACTGTAGGATGTGATCAAATAGTTAAGGTATAAGATAACTCTTTTACATAGATCGTTTCCTTAGCTTCGATACGAGCCCAAGATCATAGAAAACGAACATCATACAAGGAAGATATTACATGAATAAATCGGAGGTGTCCAGAATTTATAGGCGGGCTAAATCCTACTTCGAATAGGATTCCGAGTCCTAGTTTGGTAAGACGTCCCGATACTCGTAGAACTCTTAGTATATATATGAAAGTACTTGTTGGAAGGTTCTACGATGCTCTATTGTACTACTCAAATAGCCGGATGCTCACAGGGTTCAAAGTCTCTGTTGAGTCGCTCTTAACTCGACCGAGTCGTCTCCGGAACGGTCACTGTCGATCTGAGAACGAGAATCGAGTTGATCTTTGTGGAGGAAATAGACCGACTCGAGGCCGACTCGGGTATGACTCGGGGCCGAGTCCCGATGCGACTCGGGTTGAATAGGTGAAGTCGACTGAGTCGAGGCCGAGTCGGCCCTGAGACGGGTTAAAATAAAGGAAAAAAAACTCTTACTCGATCTGAAATTAGGGCTCCCTTGCTCGTCGGCCCGTCGTCATTCGTCGTTGCCTAGTAAGCATGCGTCCGATCTTTCTCTATCTCTTTTTCTCTCTCCTCTGTCTCTCCCCCTCTCTCCCTTTTTGTCTGATCTCCTTTCTCTCCCCCCTCTTTCCCTTTCTCCTCTGTCTCCCCCTTCTCCCTCCCTCCCTCTCTCCTGTCTCATCCTCTCTGGTCCCTCTCTCTCTCTCTCTCTTTTTGACCGAGAGAGATCGGGAGAGAGTGAGGAGATGGTGAGGGAGAGTGTGAGGGAGGAAGAGAGGCAAAGCGAGAGAGGAGAGAGAGATAGAGAGGAAATCAGAATGAGGGAGAGAGGAGAGAGCCAGAGAGATTGGTCTCTCTGTCTCTTATCTTTCTTTTTCTTTTTTTTGTTTTTTAATTTTTTTGGATTTTCCTCATATTTACCCCGCAAATCTTCCATATTTCTATATTTACCCTCCAAATCACCTTATTTCTTAAATTTACTCTCAAAATCATCATAATTTTTTCAATTACCCCTCAAAACAAACTTGTTTTAGACATGTGATACATGATTATTGATGCTTATATATATATATATATATATATATATATATATATATATATATATAAAAGATTTATCATGATTTTTCAGATTTTTTTGAGCTTTCTATGTAGTGTTTTGTGCGTGTCGCCCGAGACTGATCCAAGATGCCGCGACTGATCCATCTCAGTGCCCGCCGAGTCGACAGCCGAGGTCGCGACTTTGAACCATGGATGCTCGCCATTGAACATATCATAAACACTTTAATGATATAAGTATTTTCATTGGCCCCCACTTTCGAGTTTAACAAGAATTGTTTGAACAAAGAAAGTAGCTTTTTGACTCCTTAATCGAAGATCAATACCATCATTTCCACCCATTTTCGTTCGAACAAGAAGTGGTCGAGCAACATTAGAGTCCTCAATGCGAAGATGATTGCCGTATGACTAGTATAAAAGATCAGGGAGAAATGTTTGATCATGATAATTGTCATCCGATGAGTGGAATGCTGGACATGCAGTTGCTCTACCAACAATATTGAAGATAATACCGTGAGAATGTTAGATTGTGTGTAGTATGGTCGATCATAGAGTGTCGAAGATAACCTGAAGGCGGTCATTGATTGAGCAATTAGAGAAAACCAGAAATATTTTGAAAAGTTGTAGCTCCTCGACCTATTAGAGAAACTGAACATGAGATTGTCGAAGATAATTCAGTGGTAATATAGAGATCATTTGTGTATTAGTTAGTATAGAATGCCAAAAACAAGTCAAGGTCGTTTCTCGATTAGTTTGGGAATGCCATAGATAATATGAAAAGTAGAGCTCCTTGAACAGTTAGCTCTGGTAACAATCTGCTACCAATAAGAGAATGTCGAAAACAATTAAAGAAGCCAGAATGATTTGAAAAGTCATGGTTCTTTGAGTTAACACGATAGTAATATGTTGTTTAATATGAGAGTCATCCATAATTAGTGTAGAATAAGTGATTACGATGTCCCATTCTTTGATGGAATAAGAAGTCCACTTGACGCTAATCTGTTGAAAGAAATCCCATCCAGAAACAAAGTACAGAATATAGGATAGTTATGTCCCAATTAGTAGAGAATATTTGAAATGATCATCGAGTCACGTACCAAATAAACATTCTACTTGACGAATAGAGTATACAAAATTTCCACTAAGAAATAGTGATATATATCCAGAGTCTTTGATTAACAAAGAAAGCCGAAGATCATTGATCAATTTGAGACAATCCTTGATTAAAAAGAAAATGCCAATTCCAGGAGAGTTTCTCAGTCGTACTTGATAAGAAGAGAATAGTAATGATAGCCATTGTTAGACTAATGGGAAAATATCAAAATATTCCTTGGCACCATTTGGTCGAACATATAATATAGAGTAGCTTTGGCCCAAGCGAAAGAGCTTATCAAAATGATTCTCGATCTCCACGAGAAAGAGAATATTTATAGGTGAATAGAAAATAATCTTTTGTCACACTAGAGATAATTCTCGATGATTATTTGATTTAAGAGAGAATGTCAGCAAATAAAATTCTCGACCACCAATTTCTTTTATAGTTCTCCTTTAGAGGTTTATATAAGTCATTTCTGTTTTTGAAAGATCAAAATTTCTGCTTTTCCCCAAGTTTTCAATTGGAGAAACCTTCTCAATTCTGGTATTCTTCGTTATTTAGGTCTTGCTTCTCCATATATTCATGGTGAACATAGCGTAAGGGATTTTGATCTCATACTCAAATCAATTTCCCAAACTTAAGTACTTAAGAAGGTTCTCTTTCAATCGCGGAGGGATAATTGCTTGAGCAAAGAGAGATTTCATGAATAGTGGATTAAAGGAGTTAACCATCTTTCACTAATTCTAGCTGTCCTTTTTCTGCTTTCTATTGTATTTCTGTTCAGAATCCTCAAAACAAGAAGAGGATCAATCTGGTTACTGTTCAATATGGAGTAAATGGATATAGTAATTTTGCTCGACAGAACATCGTCCTCGAGTAAGACAGCATGGTTATCAATTGTCTTCAGAAGTCAAACATCCCTTCATGAATTGCTCGAAGCATATCTGTTTGTGCGTTGCTCAAAAGAATATCTACTCTTAATCTGCTTGAAAAAACCCCAGTTCGCAAGTATACTAGAATGCATTGTAGGATCTTTTTTATCATCATTCGGAAAGAAGATATGATGAAGTTTTTGATTGTTTCTTGATGTAGTAATTATGCTGGTTGAATTAGCATTAGCTTGAACCAGCGGAGTTCCTGATCACTGCTTGAGGTGATAGTTGTTCAAAGATGTATTTTCTGAATCAACGAAGCCCTTGTTTATCACTCGAATCATCATTTATTACTTTTCACTGCTTTTACCAATTGTAATGCAAATCTCTTTGGCTTTTCAAACTTTGCCATTGTGAATTTGAGTTGTTCGTCAGGGAATGCTTCACCCAATTGTTTGGAGAGTGTAAACGGTTAAAAGTATAGGACTGAGAGTGCTTATACAAGAGCTCTCTCCAAGTTTGCTCAAGCGCAAGCCAGTTTTCGGGTTGTCATAGGAGAGAAGAACCAGATGCAACAGTCATCGCATCTAGTCGAAGTTAGCTATCTTGCGTTACTTCAAGGGTGATGAGTGTCTTTTCAATCTTCATGGTCAGGTGGTCTCCTTTATGGAAAATAACGAGGAGTTTAGGGATTTCATTTGGGTCGCTCTTGATTCCTTTGCCTGAAAAGCAGTGCGAGTTGTCTGACAGAACTCCTTAGTTCGCTTGTCCATATGTTATTTTGCTAGTTTTCTGTAAAATAATTTCATATGTTTGGTTTGTGGCTTGAGGGATCGGGCTTCTATTATAGCAACGTTAGATCGACTTAAGTCTCTTTATATATTTGTGCGAGGGAATTGGTATTGGGCCTACGAGATCGAGCTTCTATAAAGTGATATTCGACCATCTTAGGTCTCTTTGATTGTGCGGGTTGAGGGTGTTGAGCTACTATAAAGAGACACTTCAACTATCTTGTGCTCTTGCAAAGATTAAGTCTTTAATTCGGTTAAGTTTCTTTAACTTTGGTCTTATGAAATCAGACCTAGTCGAACACTATCCGACATACTCGAATGACTCGGTTGGATAAGATGACATCTTTCCTTCTGTCGAGTTGGCCGCCTCATCAACAAGAGATGGTGTTTATACTTCAATTGAACTCTGTGATTTTTTTGGATAATATACGATGTCGACCGGTAGGGCTTTGATCTTTCCTACTTAATGAGCTATTCTAGCAGAACAAAAGAAACCACATTCTCAAGCATGAAAGTCATCATTTATTCATCAACAGTTCTTAGGAGTGCACAGGGAGTGTAGAAGACTCGACCTGCATTTTCGATCCTGCATTTTCAAACTGGGACAGGGAGTGTATGACTAAACTTGCATTCTCGAACTGGGGAAGGGGGTGTAGAGGACTCGATCTGCGTTTCTCGAACTAGGACATGGAGTATAGAGGACTCAAGCTGCATTTTTGAATTGGGAGGACGCGCACTCAACATGCGCATATACTCAACCTGCTTCATTATTGTGCAAGGAATATGACGGACCTTGGTGACCAGGTTGTATTGTACCGACCTGCTTCATCATTGTGCAAGGAGTGTGACGGACCTAGGTGACCAGGTTGTAGTGTAACGACACCTGGCCGACCTAAGCCTCTTCTTCGCTTCGTCATTCTAGTGGAATCGTGGTGGGCATGAGGGACCAGATTGTTAGAAAACGACACTTGGCCGACTTGGGCCTCTCCTTCACGTCATCATTCTAGGTGGAATGTTAATGTTTTTGATTGTTTGGCATATATCGACAACTGCATGTTTTATGAGCGCTCCCCAGTCCTGTGGCGAGTAAGCTCAACTACTTGGGATAAGGTTTCCTTTCATGCACTCGTGCCGAGAAAGCTGAGCTCCTTGGGTGACAATTGATTGTATAAAGTAGAAATTTTTTATGAAATGAGTGCTCAGATCATTCATAATTCCAACCAAAATTTGATTCCAGAAAATTGTTCCATCGTTCAGAGAAATAAAAAAGTTTGTAAACCTTGATTATTGATAAATCACGTTGAGTTAAAATTAAATCGTCCAGTCATAGTTGCCCAACTTCAACGAAAGAAACTAATCAACTTTACCAATTAAACAACAACAACAACTAAGCCATTTGTCCCAAGTATTTGGGGTAGGCTACATGAACCAAAAGAGAATTACGCCGGATTGGGCACATGGATCAGCTTTCTCCACTCATTCCTATCGAGCAATATGCCTTCACTAAGACCTTTAGCCTCTATATCTTGTCGTATTACCTCCATCCATGTTTTCTTTGATCTCTCTTGCGCTCTTAACTTGCCCTAAATTGATACACTCTATTCGCCGGACTGGTGCATCTGTAGGTCTACGTCGCACATGACCAAACCATCGTAGGCGGTTTTCTCTCATCTTCTCTTCTATAGAGGCTACACCTATCTTAGTACGAATATCCTCATTTCTCACCTTATCTCTCCGCGTGTTACCACACATCCAACGAAGCATGCACATCTCTTGTACACTCATTTTCTGGGCATGATATCTCTTTATAGCCCAACATTTTGTGCCATATAACAAAGCTGGCCTAATACCAGTCCGATAAAACTTTCCCTCCAGCCATAACAGAATGTTACGATCACATAAAACTTCTGTTGCGCTCCTCCATTTCAACCAGCCGGCTTGGATCCTATGGTTTACATCACTATCGATCTCCTCATCCTTTTGGATAATAGAACTCGAGTACTTAAAATGACTGCTCATCGGTATTTCTTGTCCATTCAGTCTCACAATGCTATAATCTCGGATTTCTTTTTTACTGAATTTACACTCCATATACTCTGTTTTGGTCCTACTTAATCTAACACCTCGAGATTCTAGAGTTTGCCTCCATAACTTCAATTTGGCATTTACCTCAGACTCGTCTCATTGACTAGGATAATATCATCAGCAAATAGCATACATCACGGTATCTCATTTTAAATAGCTCTAGTAAGCTCATCCATTACTATGGCAAATAAGAATGGACTCAATGCAGATCCTTGATGCAATCCAATTGTGATAGAAAAATCGCTTGTTATGCCTCCACAAGTTCTGACATTTGCCACTACTCCATCGTATATATCCTTGATTATGTCAATATATTTGATGGAGACTTCCTTTTTCATCAATGTCTACCATAATACCTCTCTTGGCACCTTATCATAAGCTTTTACCAATTAAACAAAATGTACAAAAACCATGAAACGGATTCTTCGACAAATTGAATCAGGATCTTCCAACAATCGACATTAGATAGATTTGAAAAAGACTTAACAAGAAATAAAACCACCAAGAAACAAATTTTATAGAAAAGAACCCACCCATTGTGAACTGAAACTTCTTTTGTGTGAACATATAAATCATTGAGGGAAAAAAATCACAACAAATATGAAAAATGAGGACACATCTTTCCTGGGATAATTTCAAGTACTAATAAAAAAAACTCTTATCGATCTGATTAATGTCACTATCTCAACAAGATGCTTAATGATAATTTATAAAGAAAATCAACTCATATAGGAGCTCATCAATCATTATTCTTTCCTCTTTCATTAAATTATAAAGAATTCATATAACTAATGCTCCAAAGAATATTGAAATTGCATTAGCTAGGAAATTAAAAAAGCTAGATGGACGTCCCTCTTTTATGATCACAATCAATTTTAACGTACCTTTATTAAATTGTTGTGTACCTCCTTTATGATCGCCAAATCCCAGCTTTCAATCTCCATCAAAGACGAAAACTTGAATCTCGGCTTTTGACTCCAACAATGATGAAATCTTGAATTTTTAGGACTAATTGTCCATCATGAATTACTTGTTCTTGATCAATCTATTATGGATTACTCATTCTTGAATATTCTATCGTGGATTACTCATTCTTGAATAATCTACCATGGTTACTCGTTCTTGATCAATTCATATGCTTGGATGGTCGCCATAGAGAAGAGTAGTTTGTTTGTTTTTGATTGCTTCTTTCAATCTCCATCGCCATCTTCATGAAAGTTAAAATCAAGGGCTTGAATTCAACTCTCAACATAAGCACTAATGCTGAAGCTCTAACTCAGGGAGAGAGATCTTGGAAGCTTTAGAGAATATCCATGAAATCCTGCAAAACAGTTAGGGGTTAGCATCGCCAGATTTGGCCTGGCCATGACCCTCTTGACACTCAAGTTAGTATTTAATCTTAGAGAAAGAAAGGAGATAACTAAGATTAATGAGAAGAAGAGAAGATACCTCTTGTAAAGGTTTGGACTCCTATTTATAGGGTGCTAGATACCTGGAAGGAGATTGGAGAGATCTCGCCATGTCATCATTACTAGACAAAAAGTTCTCTGCCTTCTAATAGTAACTGTAGGATGTGATTGAATAGTTAAGGTATAAAACTGACTCTATTAGATAGACCCTTAGCTTCGATGCGAGCCAAGATCATAGGAAACTGACATCATGCAAGGAAGATATCACCTGAATAACCTGAATTTATAGGCCGGCTAAATCCTACTTTGAGTAGGATTCCGAATCATAGTTTGGTAGGACGTCCCAATACTCTTAGAACTCAAGTATGGATATGAAAATGCTTGTTAGAAGGTTCTAAGGATGCTCTATTATATTGCTCGAATTGCTGGATGCTCGTCATTAATTGAATATATCATATATGCTTTCGTGATATTAGTATTAAGCTAGGTTTGGGAGTCTTTGAGTAATTTAGAGGTTCTTTTAGGGTGAGCTCACGAGGACTTCTAACTACCTTACTGAATGTATGTTTAATTGTGTCTTGCTTCTATATCTTTTTTCATTAATAGAGGCTCTCTTTCACCCTTATTAAGTATGTCTTTTCATATGATGGATTGTGTGGTTCTCTAAGCATATATTTAGGAGCTATTATGGATTGTTAGTAAGCTTATGATAAATGTAAGCGTGCTCCGCAGGTTAAACAAAGCATCCTTGATAAATGCATGTACATGTGCTTTCGCTACAACGGATACTCCTTTAGTAGTTGTGAGAATTATATCGTGGGAATCAGGGTTTGACCATGACTCGATAGTAGTTTGTTGATTAGCGTCCCAATGACCTTTTAGAGATATTTTGATGTGGTTGATGTGGTATATCATGAGCGAGGAGAGTTTAACCA
Organism: Agave tequilana; assembly: GCA_038442645.1. Lineage (NCBI taxonomy): Eukaryota > Viridiplantae > Streptophyta > Magnoliopsida > Asparagales > Asparagaceae > Agave > Agave tequilana. The sequence goes on along the minus strand of JAVJIF010001158.1, from coordinate 189,243 downwards.
GTGTCATGTTGAGCTTTCTAATTTGTTCAGAGGGAGATTCAGCTAATGCAGAGAAGCTTAAAGCATGCAAGAAAGAGGCGGCTCCCTAATCAGAGAATACATTATGACGTATTGCTTCATCTTTTTTGAACTCCCCTCGTTAGTTTAGAGCCCTTCATTAGTAATAGTGGTGGTTCCCATCACTGGTGGGTTTCCATCCTTGTGGGCACATTAATTTTCTTGTCATCCACGAACCTCGCCAAGTGCCCCCCTCAAATCACGAACTCGATTCTCACACACTATTTCTTGTCTTGCTCATAATCCTTATGGAATAACAATATCTTCTCTCCATATTCTCAAGATTGAGTTAAATTTTGGGGGCCAGTTCACGTATTCCATATTTTTACCTGTGTTAAGATATGTGATCTAGCTACATACTCAAAGTAGTGCACACACTAAAGCAGTAGGATGGCTGACCCGTTTTTTGGTTTGGGTTAGAAATCTATGAGTTTTTTCTTTCACAACATGTCCCTTTGCTTTTTTTCTCTTTATGAGTCCTCAAGGTTCATGGGTGTTGTCACAATTTTAGAGGAAAAGATATGGGAGTGTTAATGAGTCCTCTCTCTGTACTCTTATTTATAGAGAAATACAATTGCAACTCATAATACAAGTAGGACAATTAATAACATATAGCAATAGGACCCCTACTTAGATAACTACAATATCACTCCTAATTAGATAACTAACTAATCAAAGAGTTCAACATTTTCCCTCAAGATAGAGCATATATATCAATCATGCTCAGTTTGTTACAAAGACTAGTAAAATATCTCCTAAAACTTTTCATAAAAGAAAAATAAAATTCCTAATGTTGATGTTAATTTGCTGAATTTGGTTCAAAGCTGCGAATCGAAGCAAACTAAATTTGAGTATCAACCAAACACTTGGACAAAGACTGCACAAAAGGTTGTATTCATCTCTCTGAATGAAATTAGAATTTTAGAGATTTTTAAACTCAATAGAAGAGGAGATTCTGTGAGATCGTCAAATTCAGTACAAATGAAAGTTTTGAGAGATCCTCAAACTCAGCAGATATTTTGAGAGATTCTCAAACTCAGTAGAAGCTGATGTTTAGAGATTCTCAAACTCTATATAAGATGAGAAAATTTCTTGCAGTAGTAACACCAATGAAAAAACTTTGAAACAACAGTAGTAGATGAAGCATAAGATGACCTTACATCTTAGAGATTAGTACTGGCATAGTGGCAACAACATCATATAGTTGCAACAGAATAATAGTTGCATCAGAATACAATTGCAACAAATGAAGAACACGACAACAACAATAGACTCAAATATGCAATTTGCAGACTTAAAAAAAATTAGATAGGTTTAGAACAACGCAGTCAAGGATTCCGGAGAAGAGGCATAGGTTGCAGAATAGGACAATAATAGTTAATGGTGGAAAGTAAATTTTTTCCTTTTTTATGAAGGAAATAGCCAAGTAGCCTTTTCTTTTTTTCATGAACAGTAATCGCGTGAACAGTACTATGTGGTTACTGTTCATAGGAACAATAACTTTTTTTGGCGGATCACTCTTATTTCAGAGGAAGTGATATGAGAGAGTTGACGAGTCGTCTCTCTATACTCTTATTTATAGATAAATATAATTACAATTCATAATATAAGTAAAACTCCTAATTAGGAAGTACAATATGACTCTTAATTAGGTAACTAACTAATCAAAGAGTTTAACAGAGGTAAATAGTGCTTCCTCTTGTTGTAACAATTGGCGCGTTGATACCACTGTTGGGCGAAATCAGTATGCTATGATATCAATTGTTACTTCTAGGATCGATGTTTGCAGAACTTGACAATATGATAATACTTGTAAAAGAAAAATTGTTGTAAAGCAAACTAGCAATACTTAGACAAAAAAATAATAGCAAACAATACGAGAATTTAACGGGTTCAGCCCAAACTTGGCCTACGTCGAGGATAAAAAACGGGACAGGCGAGATCGAGCTCGGGAAAGCCCGTCCCGGGCCTGGCAGGTCAAAGACCGGGTCGGGCCAAGCCCGGGCCCACTCGCAATTCCCGGGCGGCTCGGCTCGGCCTAACCCGAGCCCCCTAAGGCAGTGTTCGCAATCTCGGCCGAGTCGTATCCGACTCGGGGTGGTCCGAGATGACTCGAATGCCCGAGTCATTAAGCTGGATCGAGTCGAACCCGGATCAGGTTCGACTCTGAATTGAACTTGATCCAGCTGAAGACGTCTGTGACTACCGCCTATAAAATAAAAAATGGCAAAAAAACAGCGAAACTTACCTCCCTGTCTCTAGATCTCCTGTCATCGGCTCCATTACTCTGTCGTCGCCTTTGCTCCGCCAGTATTCCTTCTGACCGTATCTCCCCCGCAGTCTGTCTCTCCTCTCTCCCGCTCTCTCCCTCTCCGTCTCTCTCCCTCTGTCCCTCTGTCCCTCTCCCAACTCTCTCCGATCACTCCCTCTTTCCCTCTGACCGCTCTTTCACCCGCAATCTCTCTGTCCTCTCTATCTCCCTCTCTCTTCGTCGATCTCTTTCCCTCTCCGTCTCTCTCTCCTCTGTCCCTCTCCAACTCTCTTCGTCTCTCCCTCTGTCTCTCTCTCCCCCCTCAATCTCTTTGTCCTCTGTCCTCTCTCTCCCTCAGTCTCTCTGTCCTCTCTCTCCCTCTGTTCTCTCTCCCTCTCTCTTCGTCTCTCTCCCCTTTGTTCCTCTCCCCTCGGTCTCTCTATTTAATTTAGTTTAAATTATTTTAGTTTAGTTTAACTTAATTTAGTTTAATTTAATTTAATATAATTTTGTGATTTTATTTAAGTTAGGTAATTTAATAATTTTATTGAAGTTAGATAATTAATTTAATTTAGTATAAATTAGTTTAGTTTAATTTAGTTTTAATTTAATTAATTTAGTTAATTTTAGTTTTAATTTAATTTAACAAATAACTTTTTAAATTTCAGTATGGCTCCAAAGCAACGCGATATTGGATGAAAACATGGTACCGTTATTGGTGGAAGTAAAAAACTTGTGAGGTGTAATTATTGTGGAAAACAAGTCCATGGTTATATCACTAGATTGAAGCAACATATTGCACATGTACCTAGTTAGGTGGAAGAATACTTGCGAGTACCAAAAGAAGTGTCTCAAATAATGAGACATCTTTCTGAAGGTAGCAAAAAAAGAGCGGCCATAAAATTCAAGAAAGAGCGACTTATGAAATCTTTAAGTGAGGAAGATTTTTATGATGTGACCGATGAAGATTCTGAAAATAAAATTGAATAAGTTAATGGTTTGGAAGGAGTTGAAAGAAGACAATTAAAATAAGCTATGAAAGAAAGTCGTGAAATAGTTTGGAGATCAGCATAAGGTCATACTAGAGATATTGGTGGTAGTAGTTCACAGCCTTCAGGATCAGGGATTAATCGTGGATTGCGTCGGAGTTTTACCACTAAAGAAGCTGAAATTTCAGCTTGTGGTATTGATCCTTACATGTTCCTAACAAAACAGAAATCAATTAAAAGCATGTTTTCAACTGAGAACATTTAGAAAATTCATGTTTAAATTCTTTCACTACAATGCAATACCATTTAATACAGCTGATACTGGTTCTGACTAACAAGCCATGATTAATACTATTGCGGAGGCAGGCCTCAGTGTAAAAGGCCCTACAGTGTACCAGATTGGCAATATTTATTTAGAGGAGGAAATAAAAGAAATTGAAGTATATATTGCTTCAATAAAAGCAAAATGGTCACAATATGCTTGCACGATCATGTGTGATGACTGGAGTTCTCGGAATAGGAAACCTATTGTTAATTTCATGATTTATTGTGATAGAAGAATGATCTAACATACATCCAAAGACTGCTGATTATATATTCTCTCTAATGGATATAGTTGATGAAGTTGGTGAAGAATATATCGTGCAGTTGTAACAGAAAATGAGGCAAGTTTCAAATCAGCTGGTCACTTGTTGATGGAGAAGAGAAAATATTTGTTTTGGTCTCACTGTGCAACACATTGCATTGATTTGATGCTTGAAGATATTGGCTCGGTGAACTCAGTCAAGGAGACATTAGATGATGCTAAGATGATCACACCATTCCTTTACAATAGCCTCAAAGTGGTGAATTTGATGAAGCTATTTACTAAAGATAGAGATTTGTTGAGGTTAGGTATAACACGGTTTGCCAACGAGGTTATTTCTATTGAAGCCTTATTCGCTATGAATAAGATTTGAAAAGAATGTATATAACAATCGAATGGCGTGAATTCAACAAAGAAAGGAGTAGAAAAAGTGTGAGAGATAAGGTTTCTAATCTGATTCTGACTGACCGATTTTGAAAGAAGGCAAGAGAGGTCCAAAACATTATGAATACTCTTGTTAGTCTTGAAGATAGTGGACCAGGACAAGAAACTTACATTATCTATTATCTATGAAGCTATGGATAAAGCAAAATTGACTATCAAGACATCAAATAAGAATTAGAAGTACTGGGATATCATTGATAAAAGATAGGAGGGACATTTGCATAGACACTTGCTTGCTTATGGTAATTCATTTGACTAGAAATTATATTTGTTGACTAGAAATTGAAACTGTCATATCATAACAATTATGTGCTTACATTATTGCAGCATATTTTTTAAATCCAGCAATGCAATATTCAAATTTTTTTTTACACATCCAGAAGTGAGAAATGGATTAAAGGTCATTAAAAGATTGGATACAAATGTGAATAAACAAACAAGAACTATTAATGAGGTAATAATAATTTATTTATTCCATCGATATAATATTATGCAAATATTAACACTTATGATGTGGATTCTCACAGATAAAATTATTTGTGGATGGAGTTAGAGAATTTGGAAGCTCACTGACTAGATGAGCAATGTAACAATCTCTTCTAGCTGACTGGTGGATTAACTATGGCGAAGAAGCTCCTAATCTGCAGAAAGTTACCATCAAAATTTTAAGCCAAACATGTTCATCGGGTTGTGAAAGAAATTGGAGCACGTAGTCGTTGATTTATACAAAATTGCGCAACCGGTTGGCAATGAAAAAGTTGCATAAACTAGTATTTGTGCATTACAATATGCGGTTGCGAGTAAGAAACTTGACATGCAAAAGCGACATTGATGATTATTACAACCCAATTTATCTGAATAATATTTTCAATGATATATATTAGATGAGTGGATTCGGGAGGGAGAACAACCGATGTTACCACCAGATGAATTAAATTGGTTGGATTAAGGTATTCGTCGTAGTGACGAAAGTGGCGGTGATGGCGGTGATGACGACGACGACGATGGTGGTGGGGATGATGACAACGTTAATGGCGATGACGCTGGTGATGATGACGGCGGTTATGGCGGTAATAATGAAGAGACTCATGGTCCTGGTGGAAGCCAACGAGGTGGTGTTATGACATGAGATTCAGAACATTATGCCACACAAGATACAGATCATGGAGGCCGAGCGGGGATTTCACAACAGCGTAGGCATTTGAATTGGTTGGTTGATTTGAGTTCTAGCGATGATTATTCGAGTGGACATGATAACTACTCACATGGTTATCATAGTCTTGAAGGCCATTTACAGGGGTTGGGTTTGACATCTGGCCAACATTCTAGCACTGATTATTCTAACACTGGTGAATATTCTACTAACAATGCTGAATATCGAGGTTTTGATATTATCACCATGGAGCTGATATTGCACAACCCTACCACAATATTACTCTGATACTGGATCCTCTAGCCAATCATCTCAGCCTACAAGATCTCACCCACAAACATATTATTATTCTTATGGGAACTATATACCTGATTTTTATACTTACCGCGGGGATAATAATGATGATTTTATGCCTCCTCACAATTCAATGTGAAATGACTACATTAGCAGGTATTTATGAATTATTTTGTGCAATTTACTATATTATGCATGTATTTTGATATGTTTCTACCGACGACGGTTGTATTTATGCTTTCACTTTATATTTTGTGTGTTAGGTGATGTTTTGAATATGTGATACAAGAATTTTGATGTCTACATTTTTCACGATTTGTCATGATTTTTTCATAATTTTTTTAGCTTTCTATGTAGCGTTTTGCGCGTATCGTCCGAGTCTGATCCGAGTCGCCGAGATCGATCTCTCGGTGCTAGCCGAGTCGGCGGCCGAGACCGCGACTTTGAACCTGCCCTAAGGGGGGCTCGGGCACGGCCCTGAAACCCGCGCGGGCCGGGCCATACCTGGGCCGAGCTAGCCCGAGTTTTTTAAAAAATAAAAAAATGAATTACAAGTTTAAAAATTCTAAAAAATTCTAAAATATTCACACAAATTTGGACAAAATTGGTGCAAGTTGTAAAATACAATTGTAAATTTTTTTATTAACAATCCAATAGATTGGATAAATTGATACAAATAAAATGAATAAGTTAAATAAAAAATGAAGTATAAATTGAAAATTACAAATGTAGTATATAGATTGAAATTGAAGTATAAATTGATTCAAATATAAATACAAAAGATTTTCATTTCTTCACTCATCTTCTGGAGTCTTCAATAATTTCATCTAATGTTTTATTCTGGCTTCTTGTCTTCGATCCAGCCAATCCTTCCCGCAGATGCTCATCTCTATGGCTTCTGACGCCAGGCGATTTCTCGTATCACTCAGCACTCGTTCAAGCAGATTCTGAAGCTATAGTAGATGCATGAGAGGTTAGTAAATCACACGTCATGATGGAAAACACAAGATATGTTGATTCCCGTGATTTCCACCATGCTAAAATATCAAAATTTTCAAATCCTGAGTCTGCGCAATCTCAAAAGGCATAACACGAGTAGAATAATAATGCTCATTCAGTGAGTCTAAGCTTTTTAATCTTTTGGATGCAGATAATAAACTAGATAATAAATTACTTTTAGGCCTAGATTAAAATACATGTTGGGATGATTGTTTATTTTCAAATTGAGAATCATAAAAATCATACAAATTATTTATAGAATGCTCAATATCTTCACATACCAGGGAACAATCAGGATAATCCATTTTTTATAAAAATTTTCAGGTAAATATTTACATTTTTGAGAGAGCTTGAGGGAGCTTAATCACTTGAGAGAGCTTGAGGGAGCTTGATCACTTGAGATCTTGAGCACTTGAGAATTTAAGAGATTTTTTAGAGATTTTTAGAGATATTTTTAGTGATGAAATGAAGTTGGAAAAAGAGTGGGTATTTATAGAGGGGAAGGGTAGTTAAAATGTAATTTATTTTGCAAAAAAAATAAAATTTGGGCCAATATACCCGCTGGGGGGTTTTTGTAAAAAAATTACAAAAATCCCCCAACGGCTATAATATGGGCCATTATAGTCGTTGGGGGTGTTGTAAAAAAAATTACAAAACCCCCCTTCACAGCCAACAACTCTTAATAGAGCCATTGGCCATCGGCCCAGCCCGGGGCCTGCCTAGGTGTGGTCGGGCCGTGGGCCACGTTTTCCAACCCGGGCACGCCCCGGGTTTGGGGTCGGGCCCGTGCGGGTCGGCGGGCCGGTGCTGGTCCGTTCACACCCTTATCCACGAGGAAAAAACTTGAGAGAGCTTTATTAATAAACTTGATACAAAGAGATCTAATCTTCCTCATGATCTCACAAGAATATTCACATTTTCTTTTAATCTAAATTTAGATTACAAGAGTATACATTTTCTCTATGCACCTTTACCTTGCTCCTCTCTTTCTTGGCTTTCTCTGATCTTCTTAAAGATCTTGGTGTTTTTCACACTACAACCTACTTGGTTACAACTTTTATTTATATGATTTTACAATACAACTATTTGGACTATGAGATGATGATCTTGGCCTTCGGATGCTTGAAGAATCTTAATTAATCCTATGAAGTGTTGATCTCCTTGATGTAAAAGAATATAGACCATTAAACTTTAGAAACGAACCTTCATAGAGTATAATCTGAATCCTATTCGAATTCCACCAGAAAAGGAAACTCGACGCGCCTGAAATGAAAACTGCTCACGCTTTGGAAACATCTTGATTAGTCGACTAATCTCTTCCATTAGTCGATTTATAAAACTTATTAGTCGACTACTGTATAATGTTCTCTCTGTATTCTGTCTAGTCGACTTACTAGTCTGAACATTAGTCGACTATATAGTCGATTAATCTGCTCCACCTTGGTGTGCTTCTTCTGCTTCAAGTCATTGTTTTCTCCAATTGGATTGGATCTTCTTGGACCATCATCTCCTCTTGAAAACAAGGCAAAATCCTAACAATTTCTATATTGACTTGCTTTTCAAGCATTTAGCAAAACACTTTGAGATTTTATATTACTACTTCGATTCTTTCCTTGGTTGTAATCGTACCGTGAAGCCTTTAACTCTTGCCCTTTCTTTCTGGGGCCTTTGGCTGATTTATCGCCATGGCTTGGGCCATCTCGGGCCTCGCCCGAATGCATCCTTTCTCTTTCCCTCAACACTTTGACCCGACTCATGTCCCGTTACAGTCTTTCTTGAAGCTCCACCTCACTATGAGTTCTCTTCCAAGTTTATCCCTGAAACTCTACCTCGAACTGAGTTTTCTTCCTTCAGATTGTATAACCCTTCACACTTCTCTCCTTTCAGGATTACTCTTGCTCCTTGGCTAACCGTGACGACGTTTTTTTGCACTTGGATCCTGCATTTTTTTCGTCGAGCACCCCTATGGATATAAGGTTGTATCGTGCCTTCAGAACATACCGAACCGCCTCTAAAGCACGCACTGCCCCATCTCTTTTGTAATCTTGATTGTCCCAGTATTGATGACCTCGCAAGCTGAGCCATCCACCATTATGACAGCCCCTTCCTCTTTTGCAATTAAAGAATTATTGAACAGCTCCTTATGGGAACATACATGAACCGTACTATCAGAATCAAATATCTAATTTTTATCTTGAGAAGTATTGTCTTCAACATAAGAAGTAATATTTTGGTGTTAACACTGCTTGTTACGTCTGCTTTCGCAGCTTGCCTTTCCTTTTCAATCACTCTTGCTGATGCTTGCAGTCATTCTTCTAATGACATTCCCTGTGACAAAAGTGATACACCTTTGATAAGCCTGGACTTTCTTTCCTTCTCCTCTTTCTTTCTTTCCCGTGATTACCAAACTCGATCCTACATGCTCTTCTTGATTTGACCTTTTCTTGATCTCATTAGACAAGCGAGTTGACGTGACCTCCTCCAAGATGAGAGTTTTCTTACCATAGAGCATTATGATCGTATGATTGTGAAAGCGAACTAAGAAATATTAACGCCATATTCTCCTCGTCGATCTTGACATCAACAGCTAGAAACTCGCTGACGATCTTGTTGAAGAAGTTTAGATGTTCCAACACATCTGTCCATTCCTTCATGCGTTGCCTATATAATTATTTCTTGAGATATAATTTGTTGGAGAGGCTTTTTGTCATATACGTCTTTAACCTTGATCATAATCCCGTAACTGATTCTTCATCCATCACATTGTACATAACCTTGTCTATGAGACATGATTGGATCGTGCTTGCCGCTTTTAGATCCATCTCTTTTCAATTCTCATCTGACGTACCTGCAGGTTTTACTGTTTTTTCCTGCAAGGTTTTGTGAAGACCCGTTGCACCAGCAATGTCTTCATCTTTTGTCATAAATTGAAGTTTTCTTTTGTCATTGAACTTCTTGACCTCGAACTTTTGTCGTAAAATTTTCTGTCTTCGACATACCGCCCTTCGTCAACCTTTTGCTCTGATACCAATTGTTGTAACAATTGACGCTTTGATATCACTATTGCGTGAAATCAGTATGCTATGATACTAATTGTTACTTCCAGAATCGATGTTTGTGAAAATTGGCAATATGATCTTGCAAAAGGAAAACTGTTGTAAAGCAAACTAGCAATACCTATACAAAAGAGTAATAGCAAACAACATGAGGATTTAACGTGGTTCGGCCCAAACTTGGCCTACATCCACGGGGAGAGAGCTTGAGAGAGCTTTATTAATAAACTTGATTCAAAGAGGCTTAATTTTCCTCTTGATCACACAAGAGTATTCACCTTCCCCTTGAATCAAATCTAGATTATAAGAGTATACCTTCTCTCTATGCATTTTCACCTTGCTCTTCTCTTTCTTGGCTTTCTTTGGTCTTCTTCAAGATCTCCTTGGTGTTCTTCACACTGCAACCTACTGGGTTGCAATCCTTATTTATAGGATTTTATAATACGACTCCTATTTGACTATGAGATGATCTTGACCGTTAGATGATTGAAGAATCTTGATTAATTCCTCAAAGGATTCTAGACCCTTAAATTTTAGAAACAAACCTTCATAGAATAGAATCTGAATCTTATTCGAACTCCACCAGTAAGGAAACGCGCACACGTCTGAAAAGGAAACTGCTCACGCTTCAGAAACACCTTGATTAGTCGACTTGTTAAGTAGATTAGTCGACTAATCCCTTCCATTAGTCGACTTATAAAACTTATTAGTCGACTACTGTATAATGCTTCCTCTTTGTAACCTGTCTAGTAGACTGTTGACTAGTCTAAGCATATAGTCGACTAATCTGCTCCACCTTGATTTGCTTCTTCTACTTCAAGTCATCGTCTTCTCCAATCAGATTGGATCTTCTTGAACTTTCATCTCCTTTTGAAAACAAAGCAAAATCCTAACACTGAAAACTCTGAAGGTGCATTGTCCAAAGCTTAGTTTCAGTGAGAGCACTACTGCCACAGACCCTGAAGGTGATTCTCACAACACATCACCACCACAAAATCTCCTTAGGCTACATATATTGAGCTTGAAATTCAACTTTTACCATGTGGTGATAAACTAACAATAATAACCTTCTTATCCTTCGTTATGGGCTTCTGATGGAATCATTGCTCTGGTCCACTAGCTCTCTAGATTAAACTTGCCAATCCTCAAACTGCTGAACTGTTTTGGAAGGGTGTCCTTATGACTAGAGGCTGGTAGTTTCAGGAAAGTGATTCCATTTGTCTCTTTGATTAATTTTGTGTATCTGTGTTTAGACTCTTTCCTGCCTTGGGGAATTTGGAGTCTGGCTCCATAGTTGCTGCAGGGAAAAAGGTCAGTCTGCTTATATGGAAATTGAATGTCTAGGTTTTATGTAATGGATTTTCTTGGTCATACTTCCCTTAGCAATGAATTTGGTATTAAATCATGAGAGGATTGATCTCAGGTAGACAGCTTTGCATAAAAGCTTCAGTCATTTGCTAGAGCTTTCTTGAGCTCTGAATCTTGTTCCATAGCCTAGAACATATCAATTGAAAAAGATTATGCTAGTGAGACCTGGCTCACCGGTAAAATAGTGGAAGTGGTCGTGGAGAGTCCCAGGTTCAAGTCTAGCTATGAAAAGATTGTGATAACATGCTGATGATCTTCAGTTGAGCTCATTATCAGCCTGATTCTCTTTTATTATCTTGTAAATTTCACCATTTAATTTCAATATATGGCTTTCCTTATTTTGCGCGGCCATGTAAAGGTGATGTGTATTGTGTTTGACCCACAGGATGGATATTTTTCCACTACACTCATATGCATATTTCTTTAATCTCAACTTACTTAAAGACTATAAACTAGAAGTTTTAGGGGAAAAAATTGACATGACACCCGGTTGTTTTCTTACTAGATATGATTTGTGACGGAGGACTCACAAGATTTATCCAGTTGGTATATGGCTGTGTGATTTAATGGTTTAATGATCCTTATTCTTAATTTTTCTAGTTTCATGGTGTTATTTTCAAGGTGAATTTTCTACAATTTATCAGGCGTCCCTGTATGATGATGTAGATATCCAAGTATAAGCAAGCATACAGTATCTTTAAATTTGTCATGCTTATGTTTCTCTTAACGTTTCTGTTAGTTTTTTGAGACTCTTGCATATTTCATACTATCATTCATGCACTTGCAGAAACATTGCTTCATTGAGAGAGCAAAGTCGGCTACTGATCAAATACTATACTGATTTTGCATTTCTTTCTGAACCAGGCAGCATCTGAATCTTCTGTGGAGTGGTCATCTGGCTTCATCTTCTTCTCTGCAGCAAAGAGCTGCTACTAGAGATCTTCTCACTGAACCAAGAATCTTTGGGTGGGGTTGGATCCAATATCATTATGACAAGTGGCATGAAATCCTAGGCGTGAACAGCTCAGCACCATGTGGTACAATCTCCAACACACCAAGAACCGACTTGTGATGTATGGAGCTGAGCCCATTCTCAAAAGACGCCACAATGGTAGGAAGTTAATCTCGTGTTCCGAATCTAAACTCTCAACAACCCAAGTGCAAGTCGGTTGATCGTTTTTTTTATCACGTTAGAGATATATGGGGGTTGATGACAAACAGCCCATGTTCTTTGCGGCTCCCGATTAGATGCTGTTTCCATCATTGGGAGCTGCAATCCCTTGGGTCATGCCTAAAGGAGCTGGTTTCTTCCCACCAAATTTTCTGGAAGTGGTGAAACTGGAGGTGATTCCATGCTTGACTTGCACATCATGTGGGCCCAGAACACTGACTAGAGTGCTTAATTTGGTACAGATCTTTGGTTCAAGCAGTTAAATCGTCCGGGCCAGCTGAATCAACGTTTGAAGAATTTAGCCAAGTGAACTCTGCAGGATAATTCTCCATCTGCGCAAGTTTTGCCGAGTTGTGCCCCCTTGGAAGGGAGGGAGTAATAAAGATGCACTAAGCTGTTTGGCAGAATGCAATTCACACACACACAAATCAAGTTGCTTGCACTATGAGTTGCTGCAATTCGTGTTGGTCAATCTTCTGCATAACACAAATGGTTGAAAAAATGATGGGTGTGGTGAGTCATGTTAGCTGCTTGATTGCAGCAGTCCATGCTGCAGCCCATGAGCTACTTCAAACAAGCCTTTGACTGCTCCAGTTGCAGAGACTCAGGCAGCTTGCTGCTTACCGAACTGTGCCAGGGGTCATTGCAGTTAATTCAGTTGCAGGTTACATCCTAGATTTTCCTAACAGAACTAAGAAGCTCCAATTAGGTATATTGATGTGCTTGAGGAGCTACTGTGGTACTGCATCCAAGGTAATGTGATTTGCCAAGTTGCTATATTCACCAGCAATTCTAAATAGGCTAATAGGCTACATTACAAAGTGGAGTTTCTGATACCAAAAAGGAGAAGAAAGGGGAACTTGCATAGCATGATGAATCAATTTTGGAAGAACTTTTTGTCTGAAGGTCGGTGGGACTTATCCACCTTGGATACAGACATGACTCGTCTTCGAGCTCTCGCTAATTAATTTTCTTGATATTTGATTGTTATTATAGTAACTTATCAATAGACTGCATCTATAGAATAATCTCAGAACTCATATATGTTATCATTGTTATGGTTTCTGTTGCAGTCAAATGAGATCAAGGTCAAAAATGCCATGTAGCAAAAAATGAGGAAGAAGTACAAAGTCAAGTCTGCTCAGACACATGCCTATGGCAGGCATGCAAAATATAGACTCCAAGCTTCAAGCAGGTACTTTTACATATTGAGAAAAAATGACTTTCCTACAATGGTCCTCTGTGAAGAGTCTCGTCTTGCCTCAGAACTGAAGGTACGTGATTACCTACATGCTTCTGTCGTATGCGTCAGAAAGAGTCTAAAGTTTGTTTACAATACACAAATACAAATTATTACCCTAGATGTCAGATTAAAACTTAATTTGGTTAATTGCTTTAGAAACTGGAGGTTAAGATTTGAGATTAAGATAAAGTTTGTGAACACTTACCAATATTGCACTGACACATCTGAAATCAAACCCTCTCCTAAGGCCACCTGATCAATGTCACACCAAAATCAAGGCAATCATAACGCTTAGATCAAGTTTAATTAGGCTGCCCTCCACTATTATAAGAAGCCGTGCGAACTACAACTTGGGCTCCTATTCTTTTGAGCCTTTGCACTCACCTCATGACTATTAGTACAATGAAAGGAACAAATTATATCAAGCAGAACCCTAACAATCCTCTAAATGTGTGTTTCTCTATGGGGACCAGGGCTTAAAGTAAAAAAAATATCAAAACCCTAGGATTTGGTGGGCTGGCCAAATCCCTGCCCACCAAATCTCACCATCCCTTGTCCTCGTTGCATGCATGGCGGCAGACAAGCGCAAAACACACATATCGTCCATCCAATGCAGCCCTCATCAGTAATCCTTGCTTTATATATAGAAGATCACAAGGATAAGGACAAACTTTGAGTCCTTCCAAGGACATTTTAAGTTGAACCAAGGCAAATGAAGTGTTTAAAACTATAAGATAAAATATATTTAAAGGACAAGTTCAGCATTAGAAAATTGGTGAACTGGAGATGTTGGAAACCTAGCTTTGACCTATAAGATAACCTAGCTACTGCCTTATAAAACCCTACCACAGATTTCTCTTCATTCCTCTCCTTTTGCAATTGTTGCATGAAAAATTCCTGTAAGTTTAGAGACAACAGAGTAATCATGGTGCACTTGAGGTTCACAAGCTTGCTACTGGGGCTCTTGCTCTCTTTAGTAGTTGCCCCAATAATCCCTACTGCTCTTGCCAACAAAGGTGAGAAGCTTTTCCCGTATGTGCTTTTCATGTGACAGAGCATAGTAACTCAAATGAAGATGAGATATCTTAATATTTATGATACTTCCTTATTTGGTGCAGGGGTTGTAATGACCAACAACGATCAGGCACTTGGGAATGCCAAGGTGTGGATACTTAGTGTTTAGGATTATTGTTTTTTTTTCTATTATTTATTCTCTCTTTTCTTCTGGTGGAGGTTGATATTGAGCAGCTGAAGTTTGTTAACTTAGTTGTTAAGAGCTAAGAATATATTTACCTAACAGGAAATCAGCGATGAGACCAAGATGGTTACTGGAACCCAAAGTGGAAGACTGAAAGGAAGGAAGATAGGGTGGAGGATGTGCCGAAGAAGGAAGCGAGAAATGAAATGAACACAGGTGCAAACCTTTCTAGTGTTGGAAAATGTGGGCATGGTGAGAAGAGGGAGTTGAGTCTAGAGTGTATGCTCATGAGTAATAGAGGTCTCCCTTCCAGGTTCTCTCTGGTTGGTCTCATACCTTTCAGTTCTGACTACCATGTACCCAAAAGCCACCCCCAAAGAACCACTAGAGCAAAGGCCTTTTCTCGATCAATCACAAGTAGACCCTTCCCTTTCTTTTTTCTCCTTTCTTCTATATACATGTCTGTGGTAGTAGGAGAGCAACTCTTAGAATGTATTTGAATGTGATATGAGTTTTGATGTTTAAATGAATCTTTCTATCAAAGGCTTGCATTTATGATGTTTGTTGCTAATCCGTACTTGAGTTTAAAGAATGTAGAATCTACACATTTACTCGTCTTCCAAACAAAAAAAAGTTTAATATCCATGTGTGACATTTCCTTGCGTAGGGAATTATTTTCACAAACTAGCTTGTTGGTTATTGCTGTTGTGATCAGAGGGATTTGTATGTGGAATTCTGGTAATTTATGAAGTGAGGTGTAGGGGTACGATGATGGATTATGTTTTTTCAATTTGAATTCTGGCTCTTTTGTATTGCAGGGAAGGATATGAACTCTCCAACTAACTCATGCAGGGCGCCAAATACGGAGGTAATGACCTCCCTTGCCCCCTCTTCCATGGTTGCACACGCATACACGTATTACATGCACACACGCAGGCGCACAGACACGTGCACCTATGAACACACATAGAAACTGTTTAAAAAAAAAAAAAAAACCCGCCACCACCAGGATGTGAGTTGTGGGATATGATAATATCACACATCAATCTTGGTATTTTTTAATCGTTAACAATTATCTCCATAATTTGAAATAGGAATTTGTGAATTATTTGAGATAATATGGTAGAATCCTTTTGTGTAGGTTTCATTGTTTACGGTCAAGGTTTGTGAGTTTAAGGTTGTTGTAAGTTGAACATAGAGCTGTCAAATCATTATTATTTGAAGTTTATTTCAAATTAAACATAGAGAATCATTTAGCTAGAGTTTGTTAGAATGGGATTTCCAGTGAATGCTCAATTGAACTAACAATGGTATTTACTGAACTGTATCGACATTTTGTACTGTCTAGCAACTTCTCACAAAGAAAGTATAATATAGGAAAATAAATATGGAAGCAACATTAAGCTATATTACTTGCTATAACAAAATTTCCAAGCGAAACACCGATTGAACAAAGTAGGGGAAACAACTATATATAGCCGAATCTCTGTTGCCTACACTATCTAAGAAAAAGTCTTAGAATGGATGCAATATTCTTGGTTATACGCAGAAATTTTGTTATTTAAATTTATGCAACTCTATAACTGGCATTAATATATTTTTCTCATTTTCTCCTGATTCAGGATTCTGGTGCTTTTGAGCCAGCAAGCCTCCCAAATACTCATTGCAGATCCCAGGATTCATATCAGCCCATGGGTACACAAAAGCTACTGGAGGCAACTGCTGAAATTTTCAAAATGATGAACAAAGATTACCATCAAAAGGCCCGTCGCCGGCCTCCTATTAACAACAATCTCCCGTTAGCGGATCGTCGCAAGCCTTCTACAAGCAACAATCTGCCCTAAAAGGATCAGAATAAGAACGTCACTCCTTAGTTACGCATGTTCAGAAATTTTGGCATGGGACGTAAGCAAGCTCTTTTACCTCTATATCTCAACTTTTTGCTGGAGTATTAGAGCTGGCCACTTAGCTTAGCTTAGGTTTGTTTGGTTTTCGTTAGATAATGGGAGAACTTGGACATGGTTTGTTTGTGTTTGTATCTGGTCTTCATGCTCCTTTTTTTTATTTCTATTTAGCTCGTGAGCTTTGATGATGTTTAAGGTAGACGATCGATAATTGCTCCAGTCTGTTCTATCTCAAAGTTCCATGTATGTTGGCCAGTAATCTTAGACTCTAATTTTTGCAGACATTTACTTGAAATCTTAGGTGTGTTTGATATGCGCGCGCACGTAAAAATATTAATTGGAGAATGAATATATTTGATATTTGATTTTAACAGGCTTTTTTGAGGACTGGGGTCAGCTCGGGACAGAGCTGGGTCTGACATGAACCCTGCCCTCAAAATTAAACGGGCCTAAAACCCATTTCTCATAGGGCTGAGGCCGGGCTTTTTTGGGGCCTAGTAAGGGTGGCTCAGGCCGGCCCCGACCCATTGTCATATGTATCTCTGCCTGGTCCTGCATACTTTTTCTTCCTTTTCTTTTTTATGCGAACAATAAAGCAAGATGATAGTCTCTGTTGGAGTTTGTAAGAGTTCTGCTCACTCACAGATCGTCGGTTCGACCCCTCGCACGCGCATCATAACTAGCAAAAATAATAATAATAATAATAAATAAAGCATGATGATTGAGTGCATGAGAGGCCCAACTTGGATCCGGCATGGGATTCACTGAGCTGTACCTTACGCATTCTTTCTTGACTACTTAGTGTAATTTATTAATTATAAAAGCTAAAACTTACAAGTTACAAGACGTAAATTAATAACGTAATAGCTAAACGTTATATCTTTTATGATATCTCATTGGTGTTATAGGTCTTAGTGAAGGCATATTGCTTGATGGGAATGAGTGGAGAAAGTTGATCCATGCGCCCGATCCGGCGTAATTCTCTTTTGGTTCATGTAGCCTACCTCCAAATACTTGGGACAAATGGCTTAGTTGTTGTTCTTGTTGCCTTTCTCTAGTTTATAATTCTTGCAGTGAGGTCGTCTAGACTATTAAACTGAACTTCAAAAATATTTATAATTAAACTGGATTATTTTAACAAATATAAAATGAGAAGCTCGTGTTTATATGGACAAGAAAGAGTAAATCTATTCCGAGGAGAATGGACCATCCCAATGCAAACGCATACAAATACACATAATAATCAAGCTCAAATTGACACTTGGGTCGTTCCAGTATCCAGTAAACTATGAATAAACGGTGTGATCATCTCAACTGTGATGGAAAAAATTCTGAATCATATCTCTGTGAGAGAAATATAACTCCTCATGAAATTTAAACGGACGTTTATTGGAAGCAAAGTCAATGGCTTGTTAAAGGCCCACGTGAGGACTGACAACCAATCCCAAGCACTTGGTTCGCAAGTAGTTCCCCTCACTGGACCAGCTTTTTTTTTTGGATACAGTTCCTCTGTTGCTCTCCAAAATCGGAGACACACAACGCACGTGACATGACACCCCATTGGGAGTGAGGTGGAAGGTGGGGCCCTACACACTTTCCGGAAAATTTGTTAGGCCCGATCTAACTGTTTAGTCTTTATCGAGTTAAAATTGCAAAATTGAACTCATCAATCTTAGGTGTTGGGTTGGATGTGTATTTGGTACACAGAATGCAATATTTTCATCTCTCAAGAATGTGATTTCTTCAATGTCAAATTATTACGGATGTTTATGTCTGATATAATTTGAATATTTTAATTAATAAATTATTTTTACATTTGATACATTAAAAAAAATCTCAAGACTATGATATTTCTGGATATTTTTTTTTCCAGCAAACCTTATAGTTCAAGAACAGTGACGATGAGGAAAATAGTGATAGTGACTGCTGATCGGAGAAAAACCGTCCATGAAATGTGCAATTTTGAAATCAGAATTTAAAGTGTGTGTGTTTTGGTTTTCTCGATACCTCTGTTATAGCATAGAGGCTAAACAGTTTGATCCACAAGGACAGGAGGCGATAGAAACATTAATGGTATGTTCACGTGTGTGTTAATAGTTCTTTTATATTTCAAAGAATCAAAAGAAAAGAAAACAAAGAATGAAAAGAGAGGAGTACAGTGAAGACAAAAATAGAAACATTGAAAAGAAAGTATTGGTAATTTTAAGATTATTTCTAAAAAGAAGTAAAAATAGAAGAAAACTCATGGCTACTAATTACTAATGGCTCCACTAACCATGCTAACATTTTAGTGATAGTTCTCTCACGTGTATCATTGACCATCACTAGTCCTTGGTGCAAGAGCTCATGACCCAACCCATCACATCCAAACTCAAATAAAATAGTGTAAGGTACAATTAAACCATAAAAACTACACTAGAGTAAATATGAAATAAAATAATATTAGCTTGTTAAAGAGTTATATGTTAGAGTATTAGAATTCATCATCATGAGCCATCAATGACTCCTGTTAGAGGTAGAGGCTATTAGATTCATGTGGATTATCAAGTAAGGAATTAGCAAGTTAGCGGTTAGTAGTTAGTGTTAGACTTATTTGGATTAGAGTCTAAATTAATTTGGGCCTACACAAGTTTGATTGAATTTATACACCCGTCTCTATAAGCTTATGTTGTTAGACCCAATAAAAAATTGATCAAGCCTAATAGTTTGGGTCTAGACACGTTTCAATTACAGAGTATATTTAAATTAGGATATGAGACTAATCTACACGTGTGAAACTCGTGTTATCAATTAAGGGTTTAGATCTATGATGAGTTGAACTAGAATTCCTTGATACGATAAATCACGGCTAGGATTCCCTCTCCACCGCCAACTAATCTATCATGACCTAATCTCTCTCTTGGAGGCCTCTCATCTCCTCTAAGATCAAGAAGAGAACTTGGTGGCTGGAGAGAAAAACCCCCTCCCTCAACTCTGACGTTTTTGAGATCATGCAACCTTCGGCATCTCTCTCATGATGGAACCAGGTATGCCTAAACCCTCCTTCCCTTTAATCTTGATAAAAAGACTTTTAAATTATGCATGGATCTTGTACGAAAGAATTATTAGATCCAACAATTGGTATCAAAGGCACCTCTTTATCAGTTCATCGGGATCTACAGAAATTTGATCTCGATCTATAATACCATGAGTAATTCTTCCCTTGATTCAACAAATATTTGTGTCTCATATTGAATTAAAAAAATTTAAAAGGGATGATTTTATAAAATTTTACATGTATATATTTTTTGGGATCTTTTTAATGTGTGTGTTATTATTTTAGATTTTTTTTGTTTGAAACTAAAAAAAAAGAACAAGAGTAATATGATACATGTGCTGCATGCAGCACAGGTTCATACATGCAGCACACTGCATGCATGCAGTGTGCTGCATGAGCGCTGCAAGCATGCAGCGCATGGGGAGCTTGCATGCATGCAGGCGCGCCCTGCCTGGGCCCACATCATCATGTGGGCGGCAGCAGGTGCCTGCTGCCGCGCGCCCCCACTGGCCACCATGAACCGGCGGCGGTCAGTGGCAAAACACAGAAAAAAAAAAAAAAAAAAAAAGTTAATTATTTTGGGTTTCATAAATTAATTAAGATTATGATATTATTTAGGATTTGGATATTTAGAGATTATTCTAACAAGAAAATCTACTCCTAATGAATCTCATATTAAATTTTAATTGGGATTGTTGAGATTGATTTGGGTTTTAGAATTGAGATAGAATTCTAGTCTATTAAGGTATTTTGGGTAGAATTCTAATCAAATAAGGAGATTTAATCCCAATTAATCTCATATTAAGCTAATCGGGTGTTATTCAGTTTTTATTCAGTTTATTAAACTCGACCCATTAAGAAAACCAATAATTTAACTATTGCGGGTCGAGTCTGATCCAGACCCTATAAGCACCGTTTTGCCAGTAAAAACTTCAATTACCCATTACGAGTTCATCTGACCTCTATTTTAGGCATAGAAATAGCCGTTTCGAAACTCTTGACAAGCACTACAGTATTACAGACACTAGACATAACAAAACAGTAGTTAGTTGACATAAAGAAGGGATTGAATTTTTATTTATCATGATTTTATGTATCCTTACATCCTTATGCTTCATCAATATTTATTATATTGCTTATATTACTCTAGCATAATGAATATTGATGTTTACTATAGTAGATAACATAAGATAAAGGTATATACATGTTCAACTTAAAGAATTTATAAAAGAGCTTATTTAATTGCGTATATAGTTCATGCGAACAATAGCCGACCCAAAAGAAGACTATTGTTTGACCGAATTATGTACGACGTCGGATACTTGACATGGATAATACAAGTGGGAGAATCTTAGTGTGTGGTAATCGGCCCAAAGGAAGGTTGTCACACTATAGGCCCATATTACATTACCCTTATCAACTAGTCCAACGACAGAATAAGAATCCAGATGCGTAGATTTGTGTGGCCCATGCGTGTGGCAATTGGCCCAAAGGAAGGTTGTCATTATGGCCGGGTCATTACATATATTATATAGTTGATATAAATAACTTAAACTTTGTGACCAATCTTATAAAGGGACAGTTGGACCAAAGGAAGTCTGTTCTCTTACATAGGATCTATGTTGGCCCAAAAGCCTATCACTCTAGTTTTGATGATGATCAACTCATGTAGTTATAGTACTAATGATTTGTGTTTATTTAGTCTCAGATTTGTGATCAAGATCTTAGTAAGTGCGTAGCTTCAAAAAAGGATTTAAAGTCAAGTTTTGGAGCTAGCACGGTTTGATTCAAGAGCTTATGCATCAAGACCACATCAAGTACTCAAGAGAAGTCTAGCTCGTTGGATCAAGTTTGGACCAAGTCAAGAAGATGAGAAGACTTCAAGTGAAGACCTTCATGATCAAGACTTGTGTCTAGGTTTGTTTTTATAAGATTTTGTTTTAGATTAAAATGTAAAGGATAAAACAGTTGGTGGATTGCTCAAGTATACCATATACACACACACTCTTGATTTAGATGAGTTTTCATAAAAGAATTTTTATTTTGGAAAAATACAAAAGAGTTTTCTTTTTGAAAAATACCGGTTTGGCTTTGGAATTCAAAAGTATACATATCTTTAACCAAAACCATGTTTAGTGTTTAATGTCAAAAACATAGATATTTCACCATATATGTGTAGAGGATCATATCCATACACACCATGCTTTAAAAGAGTTTAAAATATCTTGTTTTTGTATTTGGAGAAGTTTTGGAAAAATAAGTTTTGAAAAACCAATTTGGAAAAATACGGTTTTCGTTTTTAGCCAAAATTTTTAAGTTACAAAAATAGTTCAAATTGTTTGTAATATGTTTTGATTTTGCTCAAACATGTTTGTATATCAAAATATGATACTGAACTTATTTTTGTAGATTTTTCGTGAATTATTGGGATTTTATTTTCAATTAAAAACCAAGTTTTTATATCCCTAATTAAAGCCTGCCAGGCTCTGGCGGTCGACCAGAGCGGTCGACCGATGTGCACAGGGTGGGCCGGTCAACCGCCAGAGAGTAGCTGCTCTCTGGAAAGTGCCCCGGTCGATCGGGCGGTCGACCGGCAGAGAGCTGAGCTCTCTGTATCCTGACCACGGTCGACCAGCCGGTCGACCGCTGGCTCAACGGTCAGAAATTTGACCGTTGGCCGGTCAACCGGGCGGTCGACCGACAGGCCAGTCTGGCTCCCAACGGCTAGTTTTTGTAACCCCTGCTCTCTGATGTACGTATCACAGTATCTGTACGCGATACGACGTATAAAATTGATTTGACCTTTCGGGTAGTCCGATTGAGCTGATTTCAGTTTTAAAAATCATTTTCTAATATTTGAGATTTTTCAGGATTTTCTGGAAATTTTCTGGATTATTTTGGAAAATCTCCGTAGTCGGTATCGACCGATACCGATTATCGGTTGTCTAATTTTAATTCACAAACGGAGTTGTATTTTGAGAATCTTTTTTCACCAGGTGTCTTAGAATCGTATTAGCTACGTTAGGGTATTTTTGGGGATTTTTCTGAATTTATCGAAAATCGGGCCAATCTGGTATCGCCCGGTATCGGCGATACACTCCAGGATTTTTAATTTGCAAACCAAATTGACTTTCTTCAAACCGTTTTTATATTACGGCTCAGGGTAATATTCCCTATTTTCTGTAATTTTTGGGCACTGTTCGGAGCTGGTCTAATATTGGGCCAATATTATAATGTTAAAATATTATTTTAATCCTTTTCTTTTCCCTTCTTTTCCCTTCCTCTTCTTCCTTTCTCTGGAAGACTCCCCCACCGTCTCTCCACCGCCTTTGCCCCCTCTTTAAAAATCCTCTCTCTCTCCCCCCCATAACTCCCTCTCTTCTCTCTCTCTCTCTCTCTCTCTCTCTCTCTCTCTTTCTCCCACTTTTTCTCTCTAATTAAGCCCCCTAATCAATTCTCTCCCTCTCTAAACTCTCTTCCCCTCTCCCTGTTTCACAGCCGGCGCCTCTCCTCCGGCCGCCGCGCCCCCAGCCCGGCGTGCGGCCGCCGCCGCCAGGCCGCGCCCCTGGCCGCCGCCGCCGCCGGCCGCGACCCCCAGGGCGCCACCCCCCCTCTTCTTCTTCCTTTCTTCTTCTTTCTCATTTTTCTTTCTTCTTTTCTTCTTCTGCTGCATCTTCTTCTTCTCCCCTTCTTTCCTTTTCTTTTCTTTTCTTCCCCTGTCAATCTTCTCCCTCTCTCTCACTCACCCTCTCTCCTTTACGGCGCCACCGCCGCCGGCAGCCGGGGCCGCCGCCGGCAGGCCACCAGCGCCGCTGACCAGCTGGGCTGGCCGGCAAGTCGCGCAGGAGCAGGAGCAGGAGCAGCAGCAAGCTGCTGCTACTGTTCTTTTTCTTTCTTGGGTTTGGGTAAAACCCAAACCCCATACCCTATTGGGTTAACCCATTTAATCCAACCCGTTAACCCTTTACCCATTAATTTAAGGTATGGGTTCGGGTTATCAGATCCAAACCCGACTCGTTAAACCAGCATCCGAAACCCAATAAAGGTAATCTTGCAGAAAACCCCCTGCTTCTATTTATTAATTGCATTTAAATATTTTTATTACATATTTAACCCTATTTGTTCTGATTTAGTATTCGGGCGATATCGGGAGCATCTGGGACTCCGATTTGGACGATTCTGGATCCATTTCGATCGTGGGAAAGAGAGCTACCTTCCCATGGCCAGTTTGTGAGTGTTTTCTTTTTCTAAATTATATTTATTTATTCATGTTTCGTTTTCGTTCTGAAACCGTAATTATGGGTTAAGCACTAGCACTGGTAAATTAATAACTTAACTCGAGAAACGTCATGTTTTGTAATAAGAAACTGTAAACAATGTGAATAAACATAGACACTAAGCTAGATGATCAATTTAAAAATCACTAGACACTGTCACTACATGGATAACTATTATAGTTACACACTACTGCTACTTGGACACCAAGACACGTGTACTCCATATACACAAGAGTTCCAGCAGGAAATAAGTACAAGAATACCTGCAAAAAGGGGTTAGTGATCATAACAGATAGAAATACAGAAATAAAGGAGATAACAGGAACAAAGCACATAGATACCTATGAAGGAATCCCGATGGTATGGTCTTCTATGTAAATCCAATGAACTAGCTGCCCGAACGATAACTCGGATCTCCAACCTGGGCACGCAAACCCAGGGTCGTCAGAAAGCGACCTAGTGAGTGGTAAAATGAAGGAGGAGGTAGTAATATATACAATAGTAATACAAGCACGATACATATATATAATACATGATGTTGTACTAGTGATACCATATAATAAATATATAAGAAGCAGTAGAAAATATAATCATGTCATATTTTAATACCAGCACTACCTAGCATGTTATCATCGGGTCATGTCTATAATAATAACTACAGTTGTATAGTGATGATGTGATGGACATAAACGTGTAGCTGAAGTATGCAACATAACCATACTACGGTGTGGTGTCTAGGCAGCATATAGGCAATGCAAAACAGGATATATGCAATGCATCGTATACATGTGCATAAGTAGTATGTCACCACAGAAAGCGTAACATGTACCAGGTAAAGTAACGATCATACAGGTAACATGATAGCGGATAAATGAGTAGGAACAGTAACAAGTACAACTATACAATAGTAAACATGTATCAGGCAAGTCATGTTCTTTATACAATAGTAGCAATCAGTACCACCTGGTATTTTAATCAATCTCTTCCAGTGTCCCATACCACTTTCAGTTCATACCGGAGCCCGCACTCCAGTCGAACCCATCCGGACATGGCCTACGGGTACCATTATCCAAACGAGAGAGTGACCAAATAACAAGTGTTCCCGACGTCACTATTGTGTATACTGTTTTATTATGTTAATCTGAAACCCATGGTTGAGGAGTTCTTATCGGGTAGATGTATCCCGTGCATACCCAGGATCACGGCCTTAAACAAACCCCTGGCTGCTAGACCAGGGCCCTCCGCTAAGAGGGGAACAATAATCAAGTAATGGGAGCTCATGGAGAAATTGGTAGGTAGCACTACCGTCCCCTGCAGTGGGACTAACAATATGGATCCAGTACATCACCCGATAAGATCTAATCAACCGTTAAGTCTCTCCCATACCCAAGTTAGCTTTATGATCTGATATGTCAAGTATACAATGTAATAAGAATAAATACAGTACATGATACGGGTAACATGATAACTGGACCTGAGCTCTGTTGATAGCATAGAACAATATAACAGGAAACGAGAACAATATAACGGGAATCGGGAACAATAGATGTGGGATTCCACATATCGCATATCAACAGCTCTCATGTCCAGTAACGGGAATATCCATATCAGTAACGAGAATCAATCATAGAACATGAATACGGAAATAACATGGAACAATAATACATGTAATAGGAACAGGGATCCATATGATAAGAATAGAGAAACCATATATGCATGTGTAACAAGGATATGGAAACATGACATGCATGTGTAACAGTGATATGTAAACATGACATAACGATAACAATAATATAAAATGCGGTAGTCCGTGCATTGGTCTCTCCGTGTACCAGTGGAACATCTATGTGTAGCAATAATCCGTGTAATATCTCTATGATAGTGCATGTAATAACAGTGATCAGTGCATCCATGTAACAAGGATATCAATCTATCATGATGGTATTCAGTGTACTCGTGTACCCGTCTATCAGTAGGTCACAAACATATGTAATGGTGAGACGTGTCCATGAAACTACATGAAAGCTACATGCAATACCGATATCCAGTGTAACCGATATCTAGATGCACTACGGTGCTTAGTGTACCAGTGGGTCGGTAAGGGTGACAGTGGAATAGTGACAAGATCCCGTATGATGAAGGCCCTGTCCTGTACTGAGGCTTAACGTACTCGTGAGTGTGTTTTCATCTCGCGTATGTACGTCGCCATAACGTCCCCGTACCTGCGGGATCGGGGCGTTACAGTTTTTCTAGCCCTATAAATTGGGACTTTTGGGGGCTGTTTTAGACAAGATTTTGAGAAGACTTTTGGGCTAGTTTTGCATGCCCATTTCAGTGGTTATATCCCCATGTTTTAGAGCTACATTTCCAAATCAAACGAGTGTTTATAAAGAGTGTTTTTAAAAGTGATTATTGAGTTTTCCTCCACCATTTCAATCCTAGTTTTCTCACACAAACACTTGATCTATCCATTGCTATATCTACCAATAGGGACATTTATTGTGAGAGGATTTTAGGTGATCAAAGTGTTGTGATCACCAAGTTCCATCTTTGTACTTTGAAGAGGCGGATGCGTTTGTTCGCGGTGTTTTGGGTTCTAGTGAGTACTCGGTGTTTGAGGTGCGGCCTCGGTGAGCTAGTGGGCTTGCGGTGTGTTCTTGCGAGAACAAGAGAGGGACTAGAGAGTCCAAAAGCTTGTAGGTGTTGCAGTACCAAGTGATCCAGTGGGATCGATTTTAGTGAAAATCCTTCATAGTGTTAAAGGCGGGGACGTAGAGCAAGTGTGCTCGAACCTCGAAACAAATCTCCCGTGTTTGCGATTGCTCTCTCTCTCTATCTCTTACTTGTCTTTATATCTTGCATACTAATATTGTCTTTATCTTTATATGCTTGATATATTGTGTGCTTAATTGTTCTATGCTTGGGGATTGTTTGCTAACACTTGTATTTAACCAAGAGAGCCAATGCGGCAACTCAACTCTTATTTAGAGGAATCTTGAGGAGTTCGTCCAGAGCCCTTCACGGGGAATCCGGCTACACTCTTGTGTTATACGTGGTGTTTAGTTTAAATAGTTTAGTTTGCATTAAATAAGTTTTTAATTCCGCATAAATTGACCATTAGATTGTAATCACCTATTCACCCCCCTCTAGGTGTTTACAATTGATATCAGAGCCAAGTGCTCTTGATTTGGGTCTTACAACCTAGAGTTAAAGATTCTCATTTTTTAGCTAATCACAATATTTGTACACACACCATGGATTTCATGTCACCTCCCACTTTTGACATTCTTAACATCCAAACTTTGAAAGTTAAGATGTCCTTGTACCTCAAAGCCTTAGGGATTCATGTTTATTTTGCCACTATTAGAGATTCTTATTGTTTAAATGGCAAAAATATTGAGGCTAATAAAAAAGCCCTACATGTTTTAAGATATACCCTAAATGATGATTATTTATCTAGGGTTGCTAATTTTGATTCGGCTTTTGTAGTATGGAACTCCTTGATCTCCCTAGGCGAACAAGAACAATACTATGCAGGGAGCGACTTGGATGTTGGAAGTGACGCTTCCAACGTGTGCTACATGGTCTAAGGGGATAACCCCCTTGAGGTAACTACCGAATCCGAGGTAGATAAAGATGTTGATATGTCATATGAGGAGCTTACATCTTTTTGTCAACAACTTCTAGAAAAATATGACATGCTTAAAAAGGATAATAAGAAAATGAAAAAGAAAATTAATTGCATGTCAAAAGAAAAGGATTATTTTCAAACAAGATTTGAAAATGCTTTAAAAGAAAATGAGTCTTTTAAAAATAAAATTGCATGCTTTGAAAAAGAAAATAAAATTTTGAAAAATGAGAATGTTTCCTTGCTTTCTAAATTAAATGATCTTTGTGAAGGAAACACTATTTTGAAAAATAAAGTTGTTTTGGTGGAAAAACAAAAAGAAGTTGCTTTAAATGAAAATAACTCTTTAAAAAGAAAAGTTATTGAAAAAGAAAAAGTTAATGTTTCCAAAAAGAAAAATATTATTGATCATGCTTTACATGCTAATATTGATAAAAATGAAATTAAACTTTTAAAAAATAAAATTGATAGTTTGAGCTCAACCTTGAGCACATGTACATTTAACCATAAAAAATTGGAATCCTTATTTCAAAAGAAACAAGTTCTCCATATTCATGCACATCACCCACATCATGCATATGCACATTTTGCACGCCACGATCACACTCATACACATATGCATTCTAGAGTGTACAAATGTACACATTGTGGCCGCAAAGGCCATTTAGCAAAATTTTATTTTGATAAGTTACATCATATTAATTTTGCTAATAACAAAAAGGTTTGGGTTCCTCACAATGCTAACCCTCAAGAACCCAAAAGAAAATGGGTACCAAAATCTCCACCTTTTATTTTTGATGTAGGTGCGGGATCTCACAAAACGTAAGAGGGTTGGTGCCTTGATGGTGGATGCACATGGACATGATGGACACATATTTGATGCACCGCTATCAAGAAAGTTTGGTGGGACAACCACCGTGTTTTTGGAGAATTAGAGCATAGTTTTTTGGTTTGGTAACTATCTCTAAAACTCCTACTTTATTTACATGCATTTATGATTAATGATCTTTAGCATGTTTTAGTGTTTGTTAAAATGTTCATGTTTTATGTTTTGTACTTCATGTGGTAAATACTAGTTTAGATATAGTTTTTGTCAAAACTTGAATATATACGTGTACAAGTAGTGAGCAACAAATTGATTCATATATGTTTGCACTTCATTGTTCATTTGTACTCATTATATGTACATGTATAGCCTAGTTTTGATGATTTCCTCATTTACACTTGTTTTGCCAATTTCTTGTTTTACTTCATGTATATGTATTTAGTATTCAAATCTAATAAATATATATGTATAGCCCATGAGTCATTTGCCTTCATGTAATTTACTTTATGAACTCTTTTTATGTTTGGGATATGTATGCATATTGTTAGGATACCTAGAAGTTTATTTCTTATGAAAATAAAATTCATGTTTTTCATGTTTTGATAAAAATAAGATTTATGCTTGTTTTGAGCTTCATTGATTATCTTCATGGATAATACTAATTACATGATTTTTATACACTCACACTTTATTTATTTATTCATGACTTTGTTTCATGCTTATTTTTGAGCCTTATAGATTTCGAGTGTCACTTCTTGTGTATTTAGTATGTTTCATGATAGACATATGATTTGGTTTCATCTTTTGAAGGATCTTTAACTAGTTTTTTTCAAAAATAACTTTTAACTAGTTATTATTCTTCATTTGGTAGTGTTTTCACTACAAAAATATTTTTCAAACTCTATTTTGAAAACCCCTACCAACACCGTCATGGGTGGATGGATGGGCGATTATGCCTTGCAAACCTTATTGAAAAATCTTTTACCTTGTGCATAAAAGAGTGGTAAGTTGTGAGTCATATACTTGATCTCAATTGATATTTTTTTTGTATATACTCATATTTTGTTTTCTATATATGTATGCTTCATAATTTTCATAATATCAATTCCTATTGGTATTTTCATTTTCATACATATATGTGATTTATTTGTGCTTGATTTAAAATAGGTTTACATGGCTAAAGCACAAAAATTATTTATGCTAAGCTTGATTCAAATCCTTATTTTCAATTGGTTTCTCAATTGATATTTTAATAAGCTTATGCATTATTTTTAAAATTGGTATCAATATGATTTTATTTTGATTAACATTCAAAATTTGTAATGGTTATTTATAATTGGTATCTTAAAATTTGATTAATTTACAAGTGGTATCTTTAAAATTTTTGTTTATATGATATCTTAAAATTTGATTACAAGTGATATCTCAAAATTTGTTTTATTAAAAAAAATTCAAAATTTTGTTTTAATATGAAATTTTGAAAATTAAAAATGTTTTAATTTGTATTGCCTATATGCGAAGGGAGCTTAACATCTCTTCTACATATAGATTCATGTTGAGTGTATCTTATATTGAGGAGCTTGACAACTCTTCTTTATGCGGTACACGTGTGTAGGGGGAGCTTCACATCTCCTCTTATGCATTACATATTATGCGTTATGTGAATTAGGGCTTGTCATCCCTTTTTCATATAATGTATATGTGTAGGGAAGTTAACTTAGCGTCTTCCTCTTCATGATTGTATATCGCATATATCTTTTTATTAGTTGATTTGATTTCACCTCTTTGTTGACACAAAGAGGGAGAACATTGTTTTATTTTTACTTTAACCCCTTTGTTGATGATTGACAAAAAGGGGGAGAAGTATTTGGTATATATATGCATGTTTTCCTTACTTTATTCATAAAGGGGGAGAAGGATTTATGTTTATGCATATATGTTTTGTATTGCAAATAGGAGAAAAAAAAGAATTTGATGAGTTTTATGTTTGATTAGCATGTTTCATTTCCTTGTATTTGCATACATGTTTATGAGCTTTCATTGCATATTTATTTGTTTATTATTATGCATGAGTTAAGGGGGAGCTTCTTTGAAGCTTTACTTTATTCCATGCATATATAACTCCATGAGTTTTGTCATCATCAAAAAGGGAAAAATTGTTGGCCCAAAGGCCTATCACTCTAGTTTTAATGATGATCAACTCATGTAGTTATAGTACTAATGATCTTGTGTTTATTTAGTCTCAGATTTGTGATCAAGATCTTAGTAGGTACGTAGCTTCAACAAAGAATTTAAAGTTAAGTTTTGGAGTTAGCACGGTTTGATTCAAGAGCTTATGCATCAAGACCACATCAAGTACTCAAGAGAAGTCTATCTCGTTGGATCAAGTTTGGACCAAGTCAAGAAGATGAGAAAACTTCAAGTGAAGATCTTCATGATCAAGACTTGTGTCTAGGTTTGTTTTTATAAGATTTTGTTTTAGATTAAAATATAAAGGATAGAATAGTTGGTGGATTGCTCAAGTATACCATATACACACACACACTCTTGATTTAGATGAGTTTTCATAAAAGAATTTTTATTTTGAAAAAATACAAAAGAATTTTCTTTTTGAAAAATACCAGTTTGGTTTTTTGAATTCAAAAGTATACATATCTTTAACCAAAACCATGTTTAGTGTTTAATGTCAAAAACATAGATATTTCACCATATATGTGTAGAGGATCATATCCATACACACCATGCTTTAAAAGAGTTTAAAATATCTTGTTTTTGTATTTGGAGAAGTTTTGAAAAAATATGTTTTGAAAAACTAATTTGGAAAAATACGGTTTTCGTTTTTAGCCAAAATTTCTAAGTTATAAAAATAGTTAAAATTGTTTGTAACATGTTTTGATTTTGCTCAAACATGTTTGTATATCAAAATATAATACTGAACTTATTTTTGTAGATTTTTCGTGAATTTTTGGGATTTTATTTTCAGTTAAAAATCAAGTTTTTATATCCCTAATTAAAGCCTGCCAGGCTCTGGCGGTCGACCGAACGGTCGACCGGACCAAGAGCCAGTCGACCAGAGCGGTCGACCGATGTGCACAGATGTGCACAGGATGGGCCGGTCGACCGCACGGTCGACCGCCAGAGAGCAGCTGCTTTCTGGAAAGTGCCCCGGTCGACCGGGCGGTCGACCGGCAGAGAGCTGAGCTCTCTGTATCCTGGCCACGGTCGATCGGCCGGTCGACCGCTGGCTCAACGGTCAGAAATCTGACAGTTGGCCGGTCGACCGGCGGTCGACCGACAGGCCAGTCTGGCTCCCAACGGCTAGTTTTTCTAGCCCTATAAATTGGGACTTTTGGGAGCTGTTTTAGACAAGATTTTGAGAAGAGTTTTGGGCTAGTTTTGCATACCCATTTTAGTGGTTATATCCACATGTTTTAGAGCTACATGTCCTAATCAAAAGAGTGTTTATAAAGAGTGTTTTTAAAAGTGATTATTGAGTTTTCCTCCACCATTTCAATCCTAGTTTTCTCACACAAACACTTGAGCTATCCATTGCTATATCTACCTATAGGGACATTTGTTGTGAGAGGATTTTAGGTGATCAAAGTGTTGTGATCACCAAAGTTCCATCTTTGTACTTTGAGGAGGCGGACGCGTGTGTTCGCGGTGTTTCGAGTTCTAGTGAGAACTCAGTGTTTGAGGTGAGGCTTCGGCGAGCTAGTGGGCTTGCGGTGTGTTCTTGCTGGAACAAGAGAGGGACTAGAGAGTCTAAGAGCTTGTAGGTGTTGCGGCACCAAGTGATCCGGTGGGATCGATTTTAGTGGAAATCCTTCATAGTGTTGAAGGCGGGGACGTAGAGCAAGTGTGCTCGAATCTCGAAACAAATCTCCCGTGTTTGCGATTGCTCTCTCTATCTCTTACTTGTCTTTATATCTTGCATGCTAATATTGTCTTTATCTTTATATGCTTGATATATTGTGTGCTTAATTGTTGTATGCTTGGGGATTGTTTGCTAACACTTGTATTTAACCAAGAGAGCCAACGCGGCAACTCAACTCTTATTTAGAGGAATCTTGAGGAGTTAGTCCAGAGCCCTTCACGGGGAATCCGGCTACACTCTTGTGTTATACATGGTGTTTAGTTTAAGTAGTTTAGTTTGCATTAAATAAGTTTTAATTTCGCATAAATTGACCATTAGATTGTAATCATCTATTCACCCCCCTCTAGGTGTTTACAATCTAGACTTTAGGGTATCTATATTGGGCCAGTACAATATTGGCATAAAGAGACACAACTTGTTTTGAAAGTTTGGGCGACAACTCTATCAGTTAAAATGGTTGCATTTTCTAAAATTCAATTTTTTATGGCTATTAGAGTAGAATTTTATTAAATGCAATATTTATGTTAAATTAATAAGAAATTGTACGCTTATGTGGTCTAAATTGAATGATACAAGCTTTAATAAGTGGTAAGACCACATAAAGAATCGTTCTTAGATTCATGAACCTCGACTACACCTTAAGAACTGATGGACCCCTACTATCACTAACAAAGTTCAGTTAAATAAAAGACCAATTATGATAAGTGGGAGAGATCTTACAGGATGCGTTTAATAGTCATAAAACATACTATTTTTATAACTATTAAGGGTTTTATGCCTGATAAAGATAGTGCTAAGAGTTTTCTTACTGAAGAGGCCGATCGGTTTATGAAATCGGATAAAATTGAGGCCAGCACGCATCTTAGCAAGCTGATAAATATGCGTTACAACGATAAAGAAAACATAAGGGATTATATTATGAAAATATCTAATCTTGTTTCTAAACTAAAGGTACTAAAATTGGAACTCTCCAAAGAGATTCTAGTGCATTTCATTCTGATCTCTTTTTTTTACACATATAACATTTTCAGGATTATTTATAACGCTCAAAGGAAAGTGGAGTCTCATTGAGCTCATCAATCACTGTGTCTGAAAAAAAAAAGAGATTGAAATAAGAATAGATTGAAAGTGCTTATTTAGCATCCAGGTTAATACTTCTAATAAGAAAAGGAGAAGTAAAACTAAAGAAAGGAACATAAACATCACTACAGTAGCCGATCCTAAGTGACAAAAGTGTAAGACAAGAAGCCTAACTTCATTGCATGCTTCTTCTGTAAGAAAGTAGGCAACCTCAATCGGGATTGCATAAAGTATCAGAAATAGCTAATTAAGAAGGGTATACCTCATATTTATGTTTGTTCTGAAATTAATTTAGTTTTAGTGTCACTTCGTACATGGTGGATAGATGATTCACATACTTTCAAACCCAAAGGAGGCTTAGCCCAGCTGAGCGATACATATACATGGGTGATGAAAATAAAGTTGCAGTTGAAGCTGTTGGAGTTTATAGACTTAGATTATATTCTAATTTTTATTTTAGATTTAGATGGGACTTTATATGTACCATTCTTTTAGGTGGAATCATATTTCTATTTTATTATTAGATAGATTTGCTTTTACTGTCACTCTTGATAATGAAATGCTTACTCTACTTTTCAAATTTAAAGTCGTTGGTACTAGAATTATAATTGATGGCTATATAAATTAAAACTTCATGCTTCATATCCTAAATCTTTATATGTGAATAGCCTAGGCACTAAGCGAACATTAATTAAAGAAACATTAGAAAGTTTCTTGATGGAGTTCAGGGGTCTTAGATTTGGTGTATACAGACATTTGTGGCACATTCCCTACAACTTTCTGAAATGGTCACATATACTTCATCACTTTAAGACGATTACTCTTATTATAGGTACCTATACTTGATTCAGGAGAAATCTCAATTACTGGACATATTTAAAATCTATAAAGTTAAAGTTGAAAAACAACAGAATAGAAAGTTTAAAGTCGTTAGATCTGACGTGGTGGTGAGTACTATGACAGATATGACGGATTAGGTAGATGTATATGACTTTTTGCCAATTTTCTGAAAGCGTGTGGTATGTAACCCAGTACACTATGCCAGGGACCTCGTCAAAATGGTATTGCTGAGAGATGAAATCACACTACTCTACCACAGTCACTATGGAGTGAATCCTTAAAGACGATTGTCTACCTCTATAAAAGAGTACCTAGCAAAACAGTAACTAAAACCCCATATGAGTTATGGACTGAAAAATCTCCCAGTATAAGGATCTACATGTTTGGGGTTGTCCAGAGAAGCTCGACTGCATATACCATATGAGAAGAAACTGGACTCAAGGATAGTTAGCTATTTATTCTTAGGATATTCTGAGAGGTATAAAAGCTTTTGGTTTTATTGTCCCTCCACCAAGAACATAATAGAGATGGATAATGCTAAATTTTTTTTAAGAATATTCAGAACAATGGGAGTCAACTATATAAGGATTTCACATTTGAGGAAGAACATATTGCTATACTCATGACAACTGTTCCAAATGATAAAGTACATGATCCACTTTAGAATGAAAATACAGTTGTACCCTTATAAGGTACAGATACAGTTCATCCTGAATGGATCCTATTAATGAGGTAGAACTTAAAAATTCTCAACCACAAGTGCCTAGGAGATCAACTAGGGAGAAAAGATCAGCCATTGCAAATGGCTATATAGTTTATCTCCAAGAGCATGAGTCTGACATAGGGCAAAAAGATGACCCCACATCCTTGAATGAGGCCAAACTCAGCGTTCACTCCACTAAGTGATCAAATGTCATGAAAGATGAGTTAAAATCCAAGAAGGACAATAATGTTTGGGATTTATTAAAGTTGTCTAAAGAAAAGAAACTGATTTGTTCTAAATAAGTGTTCAAAATCAAGTAGGATTTGAAAGACAATGTCGAAAGGTATAAGGCACGTCATGTCGCAAAGGGATTCACTCAAACAAAAGGCATTGATTAGAAAAAACTTTCTCTCCTTTTTCATGAGGAATTCTTTTAGAATTATCATAACACTAGTGGCCCACTTCGACCTGGAGTTATACCAAATGGATGTTAAAATTGTCTTTCTTAATGGTAGCATTGAGAAAGAAATCTGTATGCTGCAACCAGACAATTTTGAAGCCAAAAGTTTGTAATATTTAGTTTGCAAATTAAAAAAATTCATTTATGGTCTAAAGCAAGCATCTCATCAATGTCATTTGAAATTTGATCAAGTAATATCCGATTTTGATTTTAAGGAGAAGGTAGATGACCAATGCATTTATCATAAATTTAAAGAGACTATACTTATATTTCTTGTACTATATGTAGATATCATTCTACTAGCAAGAAACGATATGCCTCTTTTACTTGAGACCAAAAGTTTTCTCTCAAAGAATTTTGAGATGAAAGATCTTGGAGACGTTTCTTTTTTGATAGGCATCTAGATTCAACGTGACAGTACACGTGGAATATTAAGTTTATCACAAAAGGCCTATATCGATAAGGTGCTGATCGATGTGGCATGAAGAATTGCTCTAGGGGAGATAAGTTGAGTCTACTCAATGTCTCAAGAATGACCTTCAGAAAGAGCAAATGAAAGACATTGCATATGTATTGGTGGTTGAAAGTCTGATGTATGCTTAAGTTTGTACCCGTCCAGACATATCATATACCATTGAGAAACTTGGCAGATACTTGATCAATCCTGGATTGATCATTGGAAGACTGCTAAGAAGGTAATGCAATATCTATAGAAGACTACATGAAATCTGATCAGTTGTAGTAGATACACAAATTCAGATTATGCTAGATGTATCGATAATAGGAAGTCCACTTCAGGTTATATATTTTTGATTGTAGGAAGATGATGGATTTAGTCGAAGGGCCATTACAGCTGCACTGTGACAATAAAAGTGATAGAGCTCTACTGTAATAATAAAAAGAGTTCAGCAAAGTCGAAGCATATCAACATCATGTTTTCTTATCATCAATGATGAAGTTCGGAATCACATTGTGTCTGTTGATAGTGTTAGGACTAGTCTTAAAATTACAGATCCATTTTTAACATTATAGATCCACTCATTAAAGGACTTTCACCTAAAGTCTTCTTAGAGCATATTGCTCATATGGAGAGGGCTAGTCATGATGATATCCTGATTCAGTGAGAGTGAATAATTTCATGTAACAGACATTATTTCTAATTACACTTTATATATATTTGTTAATTCTGATAAATAAAGTTCTAACTGCTTTTCTTAAAGTCTACTTTTGAGCATTTGAGTTTGTTGAATTAGTAGTTAGACTCGTTGAAGTCATAAAGTTAAACTCATTAGAGTTATAAAGTGGAAACCAGTTGGATTGTATCTTATTTGATCAGAGGATATTTTGATGCCACACGTCCACATTTGATCTATGTCGTTAAGGGTTCTGAAACTTGTGATGTAGAAAGTCCTACCTCGATTATACAGAAGGTAACGACTGCTCTGTTCAGTAGTATGATACTTAATAACCAAATTGTTTGAAACATGACTTATTGACGGTTAAAATTTTGGTACCATAAAGTTATGCATAACATTCTTCCAGTATGACTTGTTTGGCCCAAGAGGGGATTGTTAGACTTATTTAGATTAGAGTCTAAATTAATTTGAGCCTACACAAATTTAATTGGATTTATAAACCCGTCTCTATAAGTCTATGTTGTTGGACCCAATAAAGAATTAATCAAGCCTAATGGTTTGGGTCTAGACATGTTTCGATTACACTTAGTCATGAGTGTATTTAAATTAAGATGTGGGACTTATCTACACGTGTGGAACTCGTGTTATCAATCAAGGGTTTAGATCTATGATGAGTTGAATTAGGATTACTTGATACTATATATCATGGGTAGGATTCCCTCTCCACCACCAACTAATCTATCATGACCTAATCTCTCTCTTGGAGGCCTCTCATCTCCTCTAAGGTCAAGAAGAGAGCTTGGTGGCAGGAGAGAAGAATCTCCTCCCTCAACTCCTGCATCTTTAAGATCATGCAATCTTCGACATCCCTTTCATGATGGAACCAGGTATGCCTAAACCCTCCTTCTCTTTGATCTTGGCTTTTAGTTTATATATGAATCTTTTATGGAAGAATCATTAGATCCAACGTTAGATGTCATGAGAGAAAATTAGCTAAGCATGTAAAAAGTTAGAGAGAAGAAAGCAAAGAGAGATAAAAAGAGAACATTTCATAGAGTGTCATCTCCATTACGAAAATTCTAACTTTCATCCTAAGAATCACTCTCTGAATTTTTACAGGATCTAAAAGAGAGGAAAAATATAAAAGAAAAGAGGAAGAACAACTAACCTACACTAAAGAGAAGAAATCTATCCCAAAACCTTCTTTTTCCTCTGTTCTGCTTTAATCAGGGGATATTTATAGCATAGGGGGCCTCTGGGGGTTGACACTGGGCCACACGTCGAGTGGGGGTCAACACGGGGCCACGCGTCGAAACCCGACGCGTGGCTTCATCGTACTACCACGGAAACGCGGCTGTATGGTCGCGGCGCGTGGCGCCGATGTGTGCAGCCTTTGGCTACACACTAGTACCTGTACACCCTGTCGGTTTCTAGTTTTCTGCACCAAGAATTAACAGATTTGGATTTCAAAGTCTTGGGCTACTCCTAAGCTCTAAAAATTCCTAAATAAATGAGAGTTTGGGGCTTCTTCTTTACTTCATACCATAGACCTAGAAATACACAAGAAAGTCATTATTAACAGAATTTTATTTAGAATAAATGTGAAGATGTGGTATAAAATATGTATATTTGGAGACTAATCACACCCCCACACTTATCTTTTGTTTGTCCCGAGTAAAAACAGAAAAACTAAGAAAATTATTACATCACTTTCGTAAGTGATGTGATTGCACTGAGCATATGCAACAAGCTGTTAAGCCTCTAGGTTTCTCCTAGAGGAGGAGTTTTGTCTCCTGAGAATTTTCAGCGAATTACACCCACAAAATTCATAAAGAAAGAAATTAAATGTTAGTATTTTGAAAACATATTTTAAAACAGAGAAATGTGTTGAAATATTTCTGTGAAAATTTTAAGTGATCTAAGGTCATATATTAACGGAAATTATTCTTTCTTAAACTAAGTCTATATGCAAGTTCTTATTATAAATTAAAGGTAAGAATTTTGAAATTAAGTTGATTCTTTGATCTTTCATAAAACTCTTAGATAGTATGTACTTTGTGAACAGTGAAGAATTTTGGGATATCAATTCTAACTTTCATGCCATTTATTTGTATATATATGTATATAAATTTTTTACTTCCCTTTATTTTTTAGGCTTTTTAATTTACCCAGGTAATGAGCCCTTAGCCGGTGACTTTCAAACCAGATGGTTTTAGGGCACCAGATGAGAAAACATCCCTCAGGCTTAAGAACTCGAGTAAATAAGGCTACAAAACTAAGGGAGATTATTTAGTTTTTGTCCATCATTTTGGTTGTGAATAATCATGCTTACTGAGGCATAATTACCCAACTTTAATAAGTGATTTATATATTTTTATTATTATATGGCATTTTCAATCTTTATTTCAATACCAAAAATTGTATAAGTGTGAAGTGCATATCTCTAAGGCAAAATAAAATTCAAGATCAAATTATCTTTCTAATCTTACTTTCTTATCCTAAAATTTAAACAAGATCTATTATTTTGACTCGGTTTAAGAATTCATAATTTTAGATTTTCCCAATTCCTAAGATAATCTTAAATTTCTTAAAAATAAATCAAAACTATTTCTCTTATTTCAAAAAGTTTTGTAAAAAAAAAAAGAAAAGGGTTTCTATACAAAAGAAAAAATCTAAAAATTTCTTAAAAAGAAGTGTAAATGAAAGAAAATTTAAAACAAATTACATTAGTAAATCCTCCCCCACACTTATCTCATGCATTGTCCTTAATGCATCATGGATGTGTATATACATGAAACAAATAGGGAAGAAAAAATTACCTCAGGGTGGTGGTTCCGGTGGAGGTCTGATTGGCCCATGAAATGCGGCCCAATCCAAAGATTGTGGAGTTCGAAGGAATCCATCAGTGACCTCTCTAATATAACCCATTAGAATATTGTAGAAATGTATGATCTTATTGAAAAAATTATCCCCCTCAAAATAACCAATTTTCATAATAAACTCAGAGTCATTATGTTCAACACTGTTGTCCAACAATAAAGTGTGATTGTGGAAGATAATTGATTTGGGTTCAAAAGGAATAGGAACAAATGCCAACTCGAGAATTTGACTTAGATCAAGTCGAGATTCAAAAATTGGAGTCAAATTTGGCTCAAAATTGGGGTCCAAACTAAAATTTTGATGTTCACACACTTGCCCCATTAACGGAATATGATCACAAAATATTGGTGATTCAACTTCACGGTGTACTAGTACAGGATTCAATGTTGACTCCAGAATATGAAAAAAAATTCATAAAGATATTAGAGTTATTATTGAATCAAAAAGTGAAATAGAATTACCAACTTGTGGGTGAGGATCACATTCTTGCATCAGTTCAATTTCAGGAAAAGGATAACTTGTCAAAATGTCAAGGTGGTTTTCAAAATTTTAGGCAAGTTCAAATGGATGTAATGAAATTGAATCTTGATTTTCATTCACGAAAGGAATGTGAATAGGTGAAATGATTGATTCAAGTTCAGAAATTATGGAAATCAAAACTGGCTCAAGAATGTTACCTAGTTTTGATAACACTACAGGAGCCGATATTGATTCAAGGATTACACTCGAATCGCTAAATTGAGGCTCAGGTTCACATTCATCTTTAAGTTCAATTTCAAGAAATGGATAACTTGCTAAAATGTCATGGATTTGATTTTGGTCAAGTTCAGGTTGGTATGATGAAATTTAATCTTGATTTCCAAAATGACATGATTCTTGGGTCATGTCAATAGAGTTGAAGATATTAGAATTGGCCAATGATTGATAAGAAAGAGTTTTCTCATTCTTATATGAGTTGGCCAATTGACTTTATTTGATTCTAGCCTATTAGTAGACTGGGAAGCATAATTTTCATGGTTTTGCATCATGTCCTGCTAGCATTTTGTACTCTTTTTCAAGTCGAATATTTCTTCTTAGGGAGATGGGTCTGAAAAGGGAGAGTATGAATCCTGAAAATTTGGCGGACATTGGAAGTCGAACATATTTGAAAATTATCGCTTAGACTCCTGCAAGAGTTCCATAGTCTTTTCCGATAATGATTTTTCTTTTAGTGGTTCTGGAAAAGAACTATCTGGATTTTGGAAATTCTATGGATATGATGAGGCCATCATGTTTTCAAATTATTTTTGGCCTCTAACATAATTTTCATACTCTTTTGTAACTCTGAATTTTCTTTAATTGCTGATTCAGGAAAAGGAGTATGTGAAGCAGAATGTGGGAAAGAAGATGATGGATAAGGTGATTGACGATTTAACTCAAAAGAAGTGAATCTCCATTGACTCTGTGAAGAGTATAAATTATTTAAAAATTTAATCATAGAATTGGGATATGGGTCATATTGAGTCGGACAAACCCAATCCGGCTTATATGGTTGGTTCATGTTGTACATAACCGGGTTGTAGTTATCCGAGTCAAATAAAGTTGGGGTGAATAATGGATTCATTTGATTGAAATTTTTTTGGTTATATTCCATTTTATCACAATAATCACGAACAAAAAGAAATAACAAACAAACAATCAAAGAAAAATTCAAAAACAAGCCTATACTAGAGTTGACCTAGACCTAGATGACTCCTAACTGGTTAGACTATCCACAGGGGGTATATTGCAACAATCTGACCACAAGTTAATCAGCCAGGTAGGGGCAAGACCAGTGGAAGGTATCCGTGCTTGAGCAACGGGCCTAATTATGTAGAACCATTGTTCTTCGAGATTTCGCCTCTCAACCCCCAACCTTTAATACCGATTTGACAAGAGTCAAACTCTAATAACTTCCCCGTAGGTCAATCCCCTAAATGAGTTTGAGATATCCCTAGGGGCCAATGTCTAGTAAGTTTTATTTAGGCTTGGGTTGTGTAAGTAGGGAGGTGATTTTTAGGCTAAGGAAGGGTAATGACTTTCCCATCTTATCTTATGTTGGGTTATGCCCTTAAGTTTAATTCGTACAAGTGTACAATATAGATAAGAATGAACACAAAAAGCAAGTAAATCATCCACATGTTTGTCCAAATATGTGCAATGCAATATGTACACCTCAGTTCAGATCACAACAATAGAAGAACAAAATACAGTATATTGGAATTGAAATTGACACGTGCCTAAATGCAAATGTCTAAACTGTTTTAAAACATCCAATTATCATATTTTAGTTTTAATTATTACAGTGCACATGTAACCTAAACAGAAAAACTAGCAGCAGAATACATAGATATATGCAAATAAAGATATTCCTGCAAAAGATGAAGATCTAAGCCCAGAAAAATGCGGCGTTTTCACCATAAAAAAGGCCTGGCCGTGGCAAAATAGTGGGTGACAACTCCCTGCTTTCTTGAGCAGGGAGGTATAGGAGAGTGTGGGATTTTACAGTTGTTAAATTCTGAAAATTTTTACCTGTATCCAGAAACAGAGAAGAAAAATTAAAAAAAAAGTGAAATCAAACTGTTTCCATCTGCCAACGGAGTCAAAAATTGATCGTAGGAAAATCGTGCACGAAATGTGTCATTTTGAAATCAGAAATTAAAGTGTGTGCTTTGGCATCCTCGATACTTCAATTATAGCATAGAGGAAAAATGGGTCGAATCCACAAGGACGGGAGGCGATAAAAGTATTAACGGTATGTTCACGTGTGTGTTAACGGCTCTTCTATGCTTCAAAAAATCAAAAGAAAAGAAAATAAAGAATGAAAAGAGAGGAGTACGATGAAAATAAAGATAGAAATATAGAAGAGAAGGTATTTGTGATTTTGAGATTATTTCTAAAAGAAAGTAAAAATGGAAGAAAATTCATGGCTACTAACTTCTAATAGCTCTACTAACTATGCTAAGCTCTTAGTGATAGTTACCTCACATGTATCTTTGGCCATCACTAGTCCTTGATTCAAGAACTTTTCAAAGTATGACTCATAAGATCATTCATCACATCCAAACTTAAATAAATAAGTGCAAGCTACAATAAACCATCAAGATTACATTAGAGCAAGCATGGATTAAAGTAATGTTAGCTTATTAGAGAGTTAGATGTTAGAGCATTAGAATTCATCATCATGAGTCATCAATAGCTCTTGCAAGAGTAAGGCCAAGCAGAGGCTATTAGATTCATGTAGATTATCAAGTAAGGAGTTAGAAAGTTAGTGGTTAGTAGTTAGATGTCATGAGAGAAAATTAGCTAGGCATGTAAAAAGTTAGAGAGAAGAAAACAAGTAGAGATAAAGAGAGAACCTTTCATAGAGTGTCACCCTCCATTACAAGAACTCTAACCTTTATCCTAAAAATTACTCTCTGAATTTTTACAAGATCTAAAGAAAGAAAAAATACAAAAGAAAAGAGAAAGAACAACTAATCTACACTAAAGAGAAGAAATCTGTCCTAAAACCTTCATTCTCCTCCGTTCTACTTTAACTAGGGGATATTTATAGGACAGGGGCCTCGGGGGTCAAAACGGGGCCGCACGTCGAAACTCGATGTGTGGCTCCACCGTACTGCCACGAAAACGCAGCCGCGTTTCCGCGGCCATACAGTCGCGACGCGCGCGGCGCCGAAGTGTGCGGCCTTTTGGCTGCACACTAGTACCTGTACACCCTGTCGATTTCTGATTTTCTACGCCCAGAATTAGCAGATTTGGGCTTCAAAGTCTTGGGCTACTCCTAGGCTCTAAAAATTCCCAAATAAATGAGAGTTTGGGGTTTCTTCTTCACTTCATGTCATGGACCTAGAAATACATAAAAAAGTCATTATTAACAGAATTTTATTCAGAATAAATATAAATGTGGTATAAAATATGCATATTTGGAGACTAATCAACCGCAACGACAATGGTGTTGGTGGTAGTAGTAGTTAGTAGCATCAGCGATAGTGGCCACAATGACGACAACAATGCACGACATCTGTGATGATGGTGATAGGGACGGTGGCGATATCAACAATGAAAGCAGTGATGGTTAAAAGCAATGGTATACAGGACAGTGATGGTGATGACAACAATCAGTTAGTGATAGTGGCAACAACTTAGTGATGATGGTAGTGGTGGCAACATCACTAATGATGGTGGCAGTTGTGATAGCGATGTCAGCATAGCGGGTGGTGGTTGTGATGGTGGTGGAAGGCAATGACCAGCGACGATAATGGAGACGTTTGCCGACCGTGTCAGTGGTGTCGCTACTGGCGCTAGCAGTGGCGACGGTGGTTATGACCCCATGGTGGCGACAACGATTACGGTCAGCAGTGGCAATAGTGAAGGTTAACACTATGGCGATGGTGATGGTCAATATTGGTGGTGGTGGTGACGTCAGTAGCTGACAAGTCTATTAGGTCTCTGGATGTCTGAATTGAATGGTAAGTGCACCAATCGTTTACAAGTGATAGAGTAAAATGTCGAACCCACGAGGATTGTTATCTTAAGTACCAATAGTGTATTAACTCAAAGTTTTATTTGAAGGAAAGATATAAATTTGGAAGTGAAATAAACAAGAAAGATGTTGGCTTTGAATAGGAAAATCACTAGGGCAATTGATTTCAACAATTAATAATCTGAATTAACAAGTTGATTGTGCTAGTAACTACATACTACTCATGTTAACAATTGAAAGTCTCTATCTTAACTAATATTCTCTTTCGAGCAATATTAATTCTAACCTCTAATACAAGAACGTACAATCTCTCGATCTAATAGATTTACAAGTTAGAGGAAGTATTAAGTACAGTGGATTTTTTTATAGGATTACACAATTTTTATGTCTCAATTTATCAAGTTGTGATTTCTATTCTCATGAAGCATTGCTAAATTATCTCCTCTCGATCT
This sequence comes from Agave tequilana, assembly GCA_038442645.1. Taxonomy (NCBI): domain Eukaryota; kingdom Viridiplantae; phylum Streptophyta; class Magnoliopsida; order Asparagales; family Asparagaceae; genus Agave; species Agave tequilana. The sequence goes on along the minus strand of JAVJIF010001158.1, from coordinate 144,833 downwards.
CAAATCTAACCATCTATATAATTGTGCGCATCAATTAATAACATGAAGAACAAGAATAAAAGCTTAACATGCATAAAATCTAACATGAAGAACGAAATAGTAACATAGAACTAACATAAAATAACAAGATTAAATCTTCATAATTATTGCCTACATCAACGCCCTAGCTATGGAGATTTAGTTCAGGATAAATAAATTACAAAGCAAAATAATAAACATGTTTTCTATTCTCATATAGTTAATTAAGAGAAAGGAAAAGAATAACACCAATTTGAGGATTACATCTAATTCTTAGTTGTCACTTCTCCTCTGATCTTCTTCTTCTAAAATACCAGAATTTCTTTTCCAAAAGTCAGAATTTTATATAAAAAAAAGAAAAAATAAAACCTAAATTACAAAGATTATTTCTATATTTTTATTGATGAGATTATCGAGAGATATTTTGAGATTAATTCAATTATAAGAGATTGCAACCCTTTATATAGTCCTCAGAACCAATTCAATCAGGAACACATTAGGACTTCTAATCCTATTTTAGTTTGGTGTGGGAATTCAATTCTGAATTGATCTGCAGATAACTGACATTTATTGTTGAATACGGCTTTCCATACGACTGAATTAAGAAAAAGTATCAACAGAAGAATTATAGTCCTTTAAGTTCTCTTTTCATAGTATCTTGAATCATCAGAATTGGATACCTGTATCGAACATTATAATTAAAATACTAAAAGATTTTCAGTCTAAATCCGAGTCTGAAATAGATTTCTGATCTCTGTTGAACAGTGAACGGCTGCTCAGCCAAAAATTCAGCTACCTAGCTGAATTTTGAGACCTCAAACTTTTATCAGATGCTTCTCCATATTTTATAGACTCTTTTGACAGGTCTATTAGGACTCTGAATGTCTGAATCAAGAAATATACTGCTGTAATCATCTCTTTAATATTGATTTTTTGCTTTTTCATCTCTTTTCTCTAATTTGTGTTTTTGACCTAATTTCTGCATAAATTTAAATAAAAATACCAATGCAGCATTAAATGTGTAACAAAAGTGGTATAAAAGTAGTACAAGATATAGATGATAATCACAATTATCAGTAGCGATGGCACTAATCGTCGTGGTGGTAGAAGAAAAGGAAGGAAGAAAGATGTAAAGAATAAATAAGGTTATTTTGGAAACTAATTTTTTTTATAAATTCCTATCAGGTGAGAATATAGATACCCACATGTCATGGTGGTAATTATATTCTCACGAAATGAGAAAATTTGATGCCAATAAAAATCCAATTAATATTCTAAAAAATTTTGACTTAAGGTTATGACAAACACCGGAATTCATTTGGGAATCTTGAATTCTCAACTGAATTTTCACGTACCAAATGCACCCGGGTGATTAACAAATTCAAAATAGTATATTACTGAACTTCAAACTCAATAACATATTAAAAATAGTTTATTTGATACTAATGTTTAAATGTGTATGGTCATTATTGTATTAACAATATTACAATGACGTATATTATGACACATTTAGTTATTTTGGATAAGATTTATTTAGGTTACCATAAAAAGATATTTATAAAAACATAAATTATGAAATTACTATATTTTTCATATCATAAAGTGAGGACCACTGTAAGTATCACTAAAAAAGAATTTCACCGCTAAGGCCTGACTCGATGGTAAAAAGATAGATTGGAAAATAGGATGTCTCAAGTTCAAAACTAGACTATGATTTTTGTTCTTAGAAAAAAGAAATTATTTTTTTAGATATTTGCACAAATCTAAGATTTGAGTCTGACACAAACCATATAAGAGTTTATGGCGTCGCCCTCTATCCAAAAAGTCAATGAAACAATTTTTATTCAGAATTCACAATTTGATTTCATTGAATTCGGATTTGGATATTACATACAAATGACGAAAATTGATGCATTTACACCACTACTGGAGACTAACTATCAATCCACAAAAGTGTGTCTCCGTCTGCTATTTTCATTTTCTTTTTTCTTTTTTTCTCTTTTCCCCCCTTAACAATTATTGCCTTACTAATGTAATAAAAACCATTTAAAGAGAACCGTAGTTTGTCTTTTCATAACCTCACATTATTAAAGAGAACTAATAATAATTGCCTTTCTTTTTTTTTTTTTTAATAAAAGAAACTAAAAGTTTATCAAACTACTCGAAATAAATACAAAGCTATATAAACCAGGTGGGGCACATTCCCCTAGCTCTGCTCAATTATGTAACATTGGTTAACCTCTTAAACTAAAGTGGTAAATCACTTCACAACTTTTAAAATTAGGCTAACCTATGAGCATGACTTTATACTGGATAGTGAAAGAGTGATTTAAAAAAAAAATTGTTTATACTATCTCAGGATCTACACTTTATCCCGTTGTATCTTTGAAATCTACACTTTAGTTGCCTAAGACCTAACAATTTGAATCTTTTTGTTAAATGAGGGTCACATTACTATTATATGAACAATATCCCTCACCCCCACCTCACCAATCCCCTAATTAATCTTATTTTGACTAATTATTTTTATATTATTTTTTTCCTATTTTAACTAATCATATTTCCAAAAAATCCTAACTATTCCAAAAATACATAATGGTAAATGTGGAAGTGGTGGTTTTGATGTGGATATGGAAGTAGAAATAAGGAAGGGGTAGAGAGGTGGATAGTGATGGCGAGGATGAGTAGGAGGTGGAGAAGGTGGTGGTGGTGCGGTTAGAATAGGAGATTGAGTAGGATTTAGGATCAGAGAATGACTAAACTTTGGGTCAACATCATGATGGTAATGATGATAAGAAGATGGAGGTGAAGAAGAAGGTGGCAGTGAGATGGAGAAAGAGATACGGTTCAAGTTAGGGATGGGGGTATGTGCTAAATGTTAGGATTAGGACGTGAATATGTCGTGAAGGCCAACTAATATCGGATCTGGCAGGTTTCTTTTCTGAATCTGTTTTGAGTCCGAGTTAGATTCAAGTTTTCTTATTCTGATTGATAGAGTTTGTTTAGGATTAGGAGAGTTCTATGGTCTATAAATAACCCCTTAGAGGTGGCCTTCAATGTATTCCAAGAGAATCCAATGAATTTATAATTTGTAAGGGTGTACTTTATCTAGGTGAGATTCATGAGAGAACCTTAGCCACAAGGGTTTGTTGTTCCTGGCGACCATCAAGGGCTTGTAATCTTCTCAGCGTGAGGTATAAGTAATTCTTATTGTACTCCCCCAAAGTTTCAATAAAGTTTCTTCCCTTCTCCTGTGGACATACACATGATCTGTTTGATCGTGGAACCACATTATATTATGTGTTAGCTTTCTATATACTTTTAAATATCTTCTTCTTCTCTTCTTCACATTGCCTTAGATGATCCTATAGTTTGTTTCGGCTACGCCGCCCTAATCGATCCAGTCATGGGGGTGCCCTCCCTAAAATTACAATAATTAGTATCAAAACATACGGATCGTTTTACAACAATTGGTATCAGAGCAAAGTCAACTTGAAGATGTCTGCGATCAAGTTCGATATTCAAAAGTTCAATGGCGTTTATCAATTTCAGCAGGCGACAAATTAGGATGAACACCATTCTTACCCATAGCGGGTTGAAGAAAGCACTACTCGGAAGGGAGAAAAAGGCTAAAGACATGTTAGAAGAAAGTCGGCAGGAGTTGGATTCGAAAGCCTTGATGACTAATTCAGCTTTGCTTAGCGGACGAAGTGTTGGATGAGTTTTCTGCGGAGAAAACATCCTCATTGTGGGAGCAACTGCAAGATTACTATCTAAAGAAGTCGTTGGTGAATCGGTTAATTTTGAAGCAGGGTCTCTTTCTTCTCTGAATGCATGAAGGTACACCTATCAAGTCTCACATTGTAGATTTTTTTTATTATCAATGATTTAGATAAGATAGAGGTTAAGATAAAAGATGAGGATCAAGCACTTCTATTATTGTGTTCTTTACCTTTTTCATATAAGAGCTTTAGGGAAGCTATTATCTATGGAGGCAAGTCAACAATCAAGATTAATAAGGTCAAGGAGCATCTGCTCAAGAAGAACAAAATTGACACCCAGTTGACGGGTGAGTCATGTCATGATGATTTCGGGCAAGTTCATTATTCAAGAGAGAATAATGAAAGTCCTACAAGTAACACAAAACACAAGAATTTGATGTGCAGGTAGTGTCATAAGAAGGGGCAGATTAGATATGTGTTGGCTTCGAAAGAAGAAACAACTAGATGCTAATGTCACTGAACTGGTTGGAGGAGATAAAAAATAGTGCGAAGTTCTATCTTTTACAGACAGATCAGTTGGTAACAAAGATAGATGGGTCATAAATTCACAGCATATCAGTTCCAATAGGAAGGTGTTCTCTTTATACACTTCGGCTCAAAGGAGAGAAGTTTTCATGGGGAATTCTGCTACAAGTAAGGTGATTGGCGAAGGAACAATCCAGTTTCAGTCTCATGATGGATGCATCACTACCCTTCAAGGCGTTCATCATGTTCCTGAATCAAGGTACATCTCATCTCTCTTGGAGCCTTATAAGGGGAAGGGTTCTATTTCAGTTCGAAATGTGATCATATGAAAGTTTTCAAAGAGGCCCATGTGATGTTTCAAGCTGAACGTGTTACCAATGCTTATATATTGCAAAATTCGAAACTTACAGTTGATGGATTGCAGTTATCCTCAGCTTCCGAAGTAGTGGTTGTGGAACAATCGGAGATTATGATGGATTCGAGCTCAGATGTTCAGTTGTACCTCGAAGAGAGATTAAGACCGGAGCGCAACAAGGTAATCCAGATTGTTACTCCAATGATGGAGCAAATTCTCATAAATCCAGTGTGGATCAAGGAGATCGTTGGGTGATAAAGTTCAGGTTGGACCTAAACTTATTCGACCTAATCAAGTTGTGACCCCATGAGGGGGTTATGGAGAAGAGGGAGTGAGATGGAGATGAAGTCAAATTTATTAAATTGTGCGTGGATGCAAGCACATAGAACATGGTAGCTATTCTCGGACAAGTTTTGACTTATGGTTATTAATTATTAAATCAGTTGAAGAAACTTAATTGTGTATGTGATTGTAATGATCAGATTTTGACCCTCGTCAAGATCATGACACGTGTCTAGACACCTGAAGGCTCCACTTCTTTGCCAGCGGAGCCAACTTGTTATGATCTACGTCGATATAATAAGAGAAACACCAAGTTGAGACTTGGCAACGGAAGTGTAGAAAATCTACCACTAGTAAGCAATCGAGACAAATCACCACAAAATACAAGAACACTAAATTTAATGTGGTTCGAAAGAGTGCCTACATCCACGGGGAGAAAGGGAGAAATTATATTGAAAACAGAGAATAAAATACAAGAGTTACAAAAATTCTGTCTCACAATACTTGATAGTGGAAATATCTCTTGAACTTGACTTTCTTTGACTTTCCTTAAAATGCCACCTCAAGGGGTTTATATAGGCTCATAGGATAATCCTAATTCAAGCCAAACTTGAATAATATAATCAGCGCTGCCTCAGAGAAAGAAGGAAACTCGAATTCAACTCAAACTGGAAACAGAATCCGAAAAAAACTGCCGGATCCCATATAAGTCTACTATAAGTTGACTTATAATGTGCATTAGTCGACTATAAATAATTATCAGTCGACTACTCTGACAAAATCTGAGAACCTTACGTTCTCTTGCAAGTACTAGTCCACTATACAAGAAGTATAAGTCGACTAGGCTAAACATAAGTCGACTAATATAGTTTATAAGTCGAATTATAATAGGCACAAGTCTTGTGCATGTCCATGCTCCATCTCCAAAGTTTGTAACACCTCCACCTGAATTCTTCTCTAATGAATATGAGACACTCAAAATACTAACAATCTCCATCTTGACTCGTGTTCATTGAGTTCCTTTACAGAAATTGACCTCCATTTCATTCACCGTGCTTTCTCCCCTCTTTTGTGACTTCACAGGGCTCCCTTCCAGGAGCTTATTCTCCACCTTACATTAAGAGAGCCTTGATGAAGTTCAGAGATGCTTTAAACTTCTCCACCGGGATGGTCTTCATCATCATATCTGCTGGATTTTTCTTTGTATTGATCTTCACCAAGTCGATCACCTTATCTTTTATGGCCTACTGACATATCTTATAATACCTCATATCAATGTACTTCATCCGCTTGTGATACCTGTAATCCTTTGTAAGATGAATAACACTCTGACTGTCATAATGAACCCGAACTGAATCTTGTATGATATCGAAGGTCTTGACTAATCCTCTAAATCATAAAGCATCCTTTGATGCGTCAACTACAACCATGTACTCTGTCTCTATCATTGAAAGAGTAATGGTATGTTGCAACTCTGCCTTCCAACTGATGACACACTCAACTACCGCGAACACATAGCCCATCATAGATCTTCGCTAATCAAGATCCCCTGCATAATCTGCATCAACATAACCTTATAAACACTAGGATTTTCTATTTTCAATCTCTGAAACACCAAGCCTAATCTCACAGTCCCTCATAGGTATCGTAGCAACCACTTCACTGCTTACTTTCCTAGATTTGACATGAACCGACTTACTGTATTAACTGCACAGGCTAAGCAGGTCTACTACAGACTATAGCATATATGAGTGATGCCACCGCACTAGCATATGCTACTCGAGACACCTCCTCCTCCTCTTCTAGTGATTGTGGACACTGCTTGGAGGATAATTTGAAGTGACCTGCCAAAGGAGTGGTGAGTGGTCTTACTTCTATCATGTTGAATCTTTCGAACACATTGAGAACGCAGTTCTCCTGGGATAGCCAAAGTCTGCCTGAGCCTCTCTCTCGAGTGATCTTCATGCCTAAGATCTTTTTGGCTTCTCCTAAACCCTTCATGTTGAATTTCTTATTTAGCTGAGCTTTAAGCTTTTGAATATGTGCCTTGTTTCTTGCAGCAATCAACATATTGTCCACATATAATAGCAAACATGTCGGATCATCATTATGCTTAAAATAAATTTAACTGTCATATTCACATCGGTCGTATCTAGCCTTGATCATGAAAGAGTCTAACCATTGTACCACTACTTGAGAGACAGATTAAGTTCATAAAGGGATATATTTAATAGACTTATCTTGATTTCTTGTCCTTCCTAAATATTACCCTCTAGTTACTTCACATATATTCTTTCCTCTAACTCATCGTGCATAAACATTACTTTGACATCTATCTGCTCCAATTCTAGATTAAACCGAGCTACCATTGTCAACAACATCTGAATAGACATATGCTTGACTACAGGAGAGAAGATGTCATTGTAGTCAATACCCTCCTTCTGAGTATATCCCTTGGCAACCAACATTGTCTTGTACTGTTCATTGTCCTTCTCGCGAAAGACCCATCTGCAACCTATTACCGTGAAGTCCTTTGGAAGATCTACCAATTTTTATATTTGATTTCTATCCAAAGATTTCATCTCCTGCTCCATGACTGTAATCCACTTGCCATGGTCATCTGCCTTGATCGTCTCCCTGTAACTACTAGAATCACATGTTTCTGTTACTAATGCGAATGAGACATGATCATCTTTCCAGCCATGTCTTGTTGGTGGCACTATAACTCTGACTGATCGCCTCAACAGTCTAGATTGCTCTTGAGTAACCTCCTGTTCGTCTCTATCTAAATCTGAGGAGTCCTTATTTGACCCGTCAAGCTTTTAGAGCTCTTTGAGAACTCAACTCTCTTTTCTTGAGTGTCTGCTAAACTGTCTGAAACTTCATCTTGCGCTTTATCCTCTGTCTCTGACCTTTCTTGCAATATTGATTCTTTATCAAAGACACATCTCTACTGGTAAAAGTGCTCCTCGTCTCGGGATTTCTAAGTCTGAAACTCTTGACTCCTTTGGTGAACCTGATGAAGATACACTTCTTAAACTTGGACTCCAGTTTGTTCCTTTTCTGACTATCAACTAAGCTATACGCTGGACAACTGAAGATATTTAAGGTTGAATAAATCACAAACTCTCCTCGCCATATCTACTTTGAGATCTGTAGATCAACGGTTGCAGATGGTGACATGTTTTCCAGATAGCTCACATGATTCATCGCTTCTACCTAATCCTTCTGAAATATCAGCCTATAATATGATACGGTGGGCACACACTGTAAGTGTCCAATTCATGTGCTCGGCTATTCCATTTTATTCTGATCACCTTAGAATACTTAGCTGGTGTTCGATGACCATGCCTGCTAAGTAAGCTTTGAATTCTGTGGAGGCATACTCGCCTGCATTGTCAGACCTCAAGACTTTCACCTTTCGCCCCTTCTGATTCTCCATCATAGATTTTTACTAATTGAACTTCTGAAATACTTTTGATTTATGCTTCAAGAAGTATATCCAAACTCTCTTGGAAAAGTCGTCTATGAACGTAACATAGTACCTTACACCCTAATGAATGCTACTGGTGAAGATCCCCACATATCCATGTGTATGAGATCTAAGAAGCTATTTATCTTGTGTTGTGATGCAGAAAAAACTACTCTACACTGTCTACCCATGATGCATAATTTACAAAGATCGAGTTTGTAATATTTAATAACCGATAGAGCACCTTTATTGTATAGAACTTGAAGACCTTACTCACTCATGTGTCTAAGACGCATGTGCCAAAGCCGTATAGTATCCTCCTTCTCAGTTGCTGCTGAAGCATCACCAACAATAATGCTTTATGTCATCATGCACAAATTTGTTGTCCGTTCTCCATTGAGAATCGTAATGGATCCCTTGATAACTTTGATACATCTATCTACACTTGAAAACTTGCACCTTTGAGCTTCCAAAGCTTCCAACGAGAGAATATTCTTCTTTAAATTTGGAACGTGACTCATGTTCGTGAGGGTTCGAATCTGTCTATCAAACATCCTCATACAGATGTTACCAATGCCAACTGATCGAGCTAAACCTGCACAGAAAAAATATAAAAGTTTAGAACAGTGCTAGGTTCCCAATTCTATCATGTATCCTAGAGCTACCGGTCGTGATCCACAGGGAGGGACTGCAATGAAAGCTTTGTGTAAGTGTTTTCGTCTAAGTTTACAAAAATGAGTTTAAAAGTTCTTCTCAATTTTGGTAAAAGAAACAAATAAAGTTAGGTTAAGTTAAGAAAAAGATGGTAGAATAAGAGACGTGGTGTTGTTGTTTTATTTACAAAAGAAAAGAAAAAACTAAATAAAGAGGAGAATGTTGCTTTTGGAGTGGAATTCAAAAATAATGAATGGGAAGAAATAAAAATAATACTTACCTCTACTGTTGCACCATAATGAAGATTTACCTTAGCATGAAATAAAGTAAGCAGATAGAAAGAGTAACTTGAATGCAGTGCTTGACTAGATCGAGTACGATGCAAAAAGGTAGAAAACTCCATTGATGTCACTTCAATACAATTCTCTCTTGAAGAAGGATTATATCAGTGTCACTGTAATTACAATTCTTCTTCTTCTTCTCTCATGTAACTCCCTCTAACTTAAAATAAAATAAAAATTACATTGAAAAAAGAAAATAAAAACCTAAACTTAACTAAACTAAATCTCTCTGTTGTAGTTCATCCCTCTACCTTCTGAAGATACAGGTATTTATAGGAAAAAAAGAATAAGGGATAGAGTAAGGAGAGAGTGGGAGCAAATGCCCCCCTGATTCAAAAATTCAGCCGCGAAAATGCGGCTTTTGCCGCATTTTCGCAGCAAGTCCTGGCCGTAGGGCCAGGATATGGGAGTATGTAGTTCACTGATCATTTTCTATCCTTTTATCCTCTTAGATTTTGGATATCTACTTTGGATTTGACGATATATCTCTTTATCCTCAGTGAAACCGATAGGGTCTTTTTCTAATCCGTTTTTCTTTTAAATTTTGATGATATTATCTTATCTGATATATTCAGATTTCAGATAACATAGCTTTTGGAATCTTTGGATTGGAATCGATCTCCTTTCTTTTGAATTTTTGGATTTAATTGAATAAATATGTCAATCTCTCACTTTTCTTTCTTAATTACTCTGCACGACATTAGACATGAAAATACATCAAATAGCAAATTTTTATTATAAAATAAATGTAAAAATATGACAAGTGATATTAAATATGCAATATACGTGTATGATCACACCCCCACACTTATCTTTTGCTCATCCTCGAGCAAAAAAATGAAACCAACTTAGCTTAACTTACTTTCGTGGGAATCACGATTGCACTTAGCACATGCAACAAGCTTTTAAACCTCTAGGTTACCCCTAGAGGACGAGTTTTATCTCGTGAGGATTTTTAGTGGATTGCACCTACAAAATCCATAAATAAAGAAAAACAAAGTGTTAGTATTTTTAAATACATTTTGAATGATTTTTTTAAGTAAATATATAAGTCATAGGATTATCAAAACTTAGTCATTTATAAACTTAGTCTCTATTCAAAAAACTTATTTTCAATTAAGGTAAGAATTAAAATTACATTTCTAATCTAGTCTATTACTTTACCCTAAGTCATATGCACCTTATGACCATGAATATTTGACTAAGGATTCTTCAACTCTAACTCATATGCCTTATTTTTTTATATTTTTGTTAGTGGTATCCCTTAATTTTATCAGGCTTTCTAATTTACTCATGTAACGAGCAATAGGCCGGTGACTCCCAAATCGAACGGTCTTAGGGAACCGAGTGAGAAAACACTCCAAGGACTTAAGAACTCGAGTAAATAAAGCCACAAAACTAAGAATTTATTTTATGAATCACTTTTAGACGTGAATACTTATACTTTATGAGGCACAAATACCTAGCTTAATCAGAGAATTTTTATATATATTTTTTTTAAGCATAAGAATCTTTATTTTAGAACCCTAAGTGTGTAAGTGTATAAATTATGCATATTTCATCAAGGTAAAAATTAAGACTAAATTACTTTTTTAATCTTTCTTTCTAACCTTAAAATTAAACAAATAATTTTATTTTGACCGAGTCTAAGAAATCGTAATTATGACCCTCTTATTCCTTAAAATTAACTTAATTTCTTACAAAAATAAGTCAAAGTATTATTTTTCTTTTCAAAAAGTTTTAAAGAAAGGATTATATATATATGTATGTATGTATATATGTATGTATGTTAGTGAAAACCTAAATTAGCATGTGAGAAAACCCTCCCCCAAATCTAAATCATGCATTATCCTCAATGTATGAATGAAATGCAATAATACATGAAAAAGGTGAAAGGGAAGGAAAATTGTCACTTCAAGGTGGTAGTCCGGTGGTAGTCTCATTGGGCCAAGCGTTTTTGTCCAATCTAAATACTGTGAATTTTTATGAAACTCACCTTTTATGACCTCTTTCCTATTAACATTTTTATACTCCCTAATATAAATAGGATCATGCATGATCCTAGCTTGAAAATTTTCCCAGTTATATAACCAATCTTGGGATATCATCACGGAGTCATATTGATCTAAATCTTAATTCAACAATGGAATGTGATTTTATGGAATGAATGATTTAGGCTCAACAATGAAAGGAATAGGAACCGATATTGACTCGGAAATTAAACTCAAATTAAGTTTAGATTCGAGAGTCGGAGTTGGTTCATGAGTTTGGTCCAAATCATAAAATTTAAGTTCACATTCATTTTCCAACAATAGAATGTGACTATTTAATATAAGTGTTTCATGTTTAAGTTATATAGGGATATGAATCAGTGTTGGCTTCAAAATTGGGTCCAAATCGGGTAAGGATACCAGAGTCAGCATTGATTCAAAAGATGGAACTGAATCACAACATTGGGAATTGGTATCACATTTGTCTTCAAGTTCAATCTCATTGAAATAAAAACTTGCCAATTTGTCAATGGGTTGGTATTGGTCAAGTTTAAAGTTTTATGATAAAATTGAATCTTAGTCAAAGTCTTCAAGATACCATGATTCTTGATTTCCATCAATATGGCTAGAAGTATCGGGAATAGTCAAGTATTCGGTAAGGAGAGTTTCCTCATTCCTACGCATATTTTTCAATCGACTAAATCTTTCTTCTATCATATCGATAGGCTGGGTAAAGGAATCTTTGCTTTGAATTATGGATTCTATACTCTCTTCAAAGTCAATAGGTTATTCTTGTTGTGGTGAGATTTGAAAATTGGAGTAAGGATCTTAGATTTGAGAATTGTTTGTGAGAATTGAGTCTGATTGAATTTGCAATTATCGTGTGGACTCAAGGAAGGCTTCGAAACTCTTTTCTAAAGAAGATTTTTATTCTATAAGTTAGTCTTGGTATGAAGTATATGAAGCTGTTTATTGATAAAGTTTTTAATAGTAAGACTCAGGGGAGTTGTATCTCCACTGAGTTGATGAAGAGTTGTGATGATTATCCCAATATTGTTCATAATATTGAAATTGGGGCATATATTGATTCGGAGAAGACCAATTCGACATATTTAGTTGATAAAGTTATGAAATCTGGGTTGGTAGTATCCGAATTGAAAGAGATTGGGTAAAGTATGGATCACTATATGCATTGAAAAAATTATAACTGTAATCCATATCACAAAGATATCAAAAGTAAAAACAAACAAATAAATAAAAAAAGAAAAATCTGCCCTAAGTTAGGGTAGACCTTAAACCTAAATGACTCCTAACTATTGAATATCCATGGAGGTATATTGCAGAACCTGACCATAAGTTAATCGGCCAGGTAGGGACAAGACCAGTAGAAGATATACGTGCCTAAGCAACGAGCCTAATTATACCAACCACCAGCCTTCGACGTTTCGCTCCTCAATCCCTAACAATTTTCCCCTTAGGTCAATCTGTTAGCCCAAAGGTTACAATCCCCAGGCTATGTGTTTTGATGATAACAAATCATATAAAAGCTATTTGGTACTAATAGAAGTTCAAGAATGAATTTCAGGTGGTACACGTATTGATGACTCAATTCTCAAGCATGGGATATTAGGCTCTAGCTTAATCACTGCTCAACATCAAGTTTCAGAGACGCCTGCTTGTAGACTCATCTTGTAGATAGTTTTTTTTTGTTAAAGATTAGTATGTATGTTTGAAGCTCAAAAACGCACACACATAAATTGCACGTTTTTCAAAAGAATGTTTTTAGCTTTTGATTATCAAACCTTTATAAAATATACTTTGTTTTATAATCAGTATACTTAGTTTTCTATATTTCAAAACCTTACAAAAATCTTTTCAAAACATAACATATTTTCAAAATGTATTTGAGGCTGGTTTTCTGTTTTAACCAAGGTCGGTCAACCGGGCGGTTGACCGTGCCTATTACAGGCCACAACGGTCGACCGCACAGTCGACCGGAGTTCTGGCAATTGGGGGTGTGCACGTTGTGCACGTTCCTGGTCGACCGGGCAGTCGACTGGTCTTCGTTGCGGTCGACCGGGTGGTGACCGACTGTAAGCAGGTTTAGCCTTGGTTTGTCACGGTCGACCGGAGGGCCAACGGTCAGATTTTTTGAATCTGCCGGTTGACCGGCCGGTCGACCACCAGTCTGCCAGTTTGGCAGAAATGGCTATTTTTTTTAATAGGCTGTTTTAAAACATGTTTAAATTAAAAAAAGTGGTAAGCTGTATTAGAGGGTCAATTTCTACCTATTTTGTGCTGGTAAAACTATTCTATGTTTGCTCTTCTAAAACCCTATATAAAGGGGTCATTAGGGTTAAGTTTAAGACGGTAACAACAAAAAATTCAAAAATCAAAGTTTTGAGATTTCAAGTGAAAGAGCTTTTTGTTTTCAGTTTTGTGCTATTATTTTCAAAAGTCTTCTTCAAGTTTTGGTTCTTAAAATATTTTTTCTATTTTAAATTTCACTTACAAAACCTTGAGCTTCAATCTTATATTATTCTCTAAGGTTTTGTAAAGAAGTATTTTCAAGAGAGAGTTTGTGGTCTTTTGATCACCCAGTGCTTATTGTATTGTTGCTACGCTATAGGAGTGTGTTGGGGAGTTGTGTACTCCATAATAGTTGTAATTTCTTTGGTGGAAAGTTCTAGTAGATTGGAAATCCTTCACGGTGGTGAAGGCGGGCACGTAGAGTGGTAGCTCGAACGTCGAAACAAATCTCTTTATTTGCGATTGATTTCTTATCTCTCTTATCTACTTTATATTCATTCATTCACTGTCGATCTATACTCATTACAACAAGATTGCATTGAGCACCTCAAACTCTTATCTAGAGGAATCATGAGGAAGAAGTTCAGAACCCTTCACGGGGTATACGACTTCTAATCTTGTTTTGAGTGATCGTTTGCATCATCTCATTTTTATTTTGCTTTGAATATTGAATTGAGTAGCCTTACACCTATTCATCTCCCTCTAGGTGTACTTTCAATTGGCATCAGAGTAAGGTCTCTAGTTTTGGCTTAACATCCTTAGAGAGATCCTAATTTGCTAATTATTCTATTAATTTCTTCATTCATCCACTAGTAAAAATGGCCGATAATAGTAGGATCCCTCCCAAGTTTGATCGTCTTAACTTTCCCATATGGAAAGTTAGGATGACCGTATTTTTCTAATACCTAGGAGGCCGGTGGCAAAGGTGGTGACCAAACCCTATGATGCATCCATCGGTGATGATGACACTTAGTCTGATATTGCCGCCAAGGAATATGAGGCTAATTCAAAGGCTCAAAATGCCTTGTTTCTAGCCTTGAATGAGGATGACACTACAAGGGTCATTCATTGCAAATTCGGCTTTGAGATTTGGCAACACTTATTGGTCAGTCATGAGGAACATCACAAGTCAAGAGAGCTTTGATCTCTTGCATTCTCAATATGAAAACTTCAAAATGCATCAAAATGAATCTATTGATGATATGATTACAAAGTTTATTAAAATAACTAATGATCTTTCCTCTTTAGGTGATGAAATCAACAATGATCAAAAGGTCCGGAAGGTCGTTCGTGCACTTCCACCGTCTTGGGAAGTCAAAGCCACTACATTGAAGAAGTTGAATGACAAAGATGAGATGGAGCTCTTTGGTCTTAGCGACAACCTTAAGACTCATGAGATGGAGAGAAAAGCAAGAGAAGAAATTTTTCTAAATATGAAAAAGAAAAATGAAGTTCTTCAAAACAAATTTATTACTCTTTCCAAAGAAAAAGATGATTTGCCATCCACTCTTTTATCAATACAAAAGGATTTTGATACATACAAGGTTTCATGTAAGCTAAGTTTCCCAAGATTGATGAAAATGAAATTTCTATCTTAAAAACTAAAATCAACAATTTGGGAAGTGTTTTAAAGAAATGTGAGTTTAATAAAGCTAAATTAGAAGACAAGTTTTCAAAAAAAATTCTTCAAAGAAACACATTCATACTGCACATACTCACACTTCTAAATCACACACCAGCATGCTCATGCACGTCATGTTTTCATGTATGGTAGAATTTATAAATGTACTTATTGTGGCCGAAATGGTCATCTAGCTAAATTTTGTTATGATCGTATAAACGGTACCAATAATCATATTTGGGTTCGAAGTACTAACATCATAGGACCCAAGAAAATATGGGTACCAAAGTCAACAACTCCATTATTTGATGCAGGTACACACCAAGGCTTTAAGACTTAGGGAGCGGTGATATCTTGATAACGGTTGCTCAAGGCAAATGACGTGGGATATCAACAATTTTTGCAATCCTATCAAGGTACGATAAAGGTGGCACCATCACCTTCGGAGATGATTCCAAGGGCAAGATTATCGGTATAGGTAACATCAAAATTGGTACATCTCCCTTAATTGAAAATGTTATTTTAGTTGATGGTCTTAAACATAATCTACTTAGTATTAGTCAACTATATGATCGTGGTTTCAAAGTTATTTTGATGATTCTTCTTGTAACATTTTTTATTGTAAAACCAATGATTGCATTCTTTTCGGATTTCGTGAAAATAATGTATATATTATTAATGTGTTAAATCTAAATTGCAAAGCTAAATGTTAAAAATGCTTTTGATGAGGATTCATGGTTATGGCATAGAAGATTAAGCCAAGTATCTTTTGACCATCTTTCTAGAATCAATTCTAAGGAATAGGTGAAGAGTATTCCTTACTTGAAGTTTGAAAAGACCGCATTTGTGATGCGTGCCAAATTGGAAAATAAACCAAGTCCTCTTTCAAACCAATCAAAGTTATCATGACATTTAGGCCATTAGAATTGATCCACATAGATTTGTTTAGTCCTACTAAAACTAAAAGTTTAAATGAAAATCGCTATATTTTTGTTTTAGTTGATGATTTTCCCATTTTACATGGATTTTCTTTTTGGAAGTTTTTTTTGCATTTTAATATTTTTCGAAAAAAGGTTGAAAAGGAAACGGTTTTTCGGTTTTGCGCATAAGAAGTGATAGAGGCGGTGAGTTCATCAACCAATCCTTCATCACTTATTGTGAAGAAAATGAAATTAAGCATGAGTTGTCTTGTCCTAAAACTCCACAACAAAATGGAGTCGTTGAAAGGAAGAATCGTACTCTTTAAGAAATGACTAGACTATGATTAGTGAATACGGGCTCCCTCAATACTTATGGGCCGAGACCGTAAACACCGCATGCTATATATCAAACAGAATTTATTTTTGTAAAAATTCTTCTAAAACTTCTTTTGAAATCTATTATTCAAGAAAACCCAATGTTTCGTATTTTAGAGTTTTTGGATGCAAATTTTTTGTTTTGAGTACAAAAGATAACTTGAGTAAATTTGATGCTAAGGCTTTTGAAGCTATTTTTGTTGGTTATTTTATACTAGCAAAGCTTATAGAGTATTCAATAAATCCTCTCTTACAATTGATGAATCTATGCATGTTAAGTTTAAAGAATCTGATGCTTTTGTTAAGAATATTGTAGAGATTGACACTTACATGAAGACCTGGAGAAAGTATCCTTGGAGGACTCACCCACCCAAGAAGACAAGCAAAAACTTAATGGTGAAGTTCAAGAGGATGAGGTGGAACCATCTCAACCACTTCCAAAAGATTGGAGATATGCTATAAGTCATCCCAAAGATCTCATCATAGGTGATGTATGAAAGGGGGTATCTACTCACTCCAAATTCCATGATTTGTGTGGTCATTATGCTTTCATTTCCCATATTGAACCCAAAAACATTTTGGAAACTGAGGGCGACTCATATTGGTTGCTTGTATTGCAAGAAGACTCAATTAGTTTGAGCGCAATCAAGTTTGGATCTCGTTCCTAGACCCCGTGATAGACCAACGATTGGAACTAAATGAATTTTTAGGAACAATTTGGATGAGTCAGAAAATATTGTTAGGAATAAAGCTAGATTAGTAGCCCAGGTTACACCAAAATCGAAGGAATCGATTTTGAGAAAACCTTTGCACTCGTAGCACGACTCAAAGCTATACGGATCACACTTGCTTTTTACTTCTTATAAAATTTCAAACCTTTTCAAATGAATATCAAAAGCGCATTTTTAAATGGTTTTATTATAGAGGAAGTATATGCTGAACAACCTCCTGGGTTTGTTGATCCTATACATCCAAATTTTGTCTTCAAATTAGATAAAGCTTTGTATGGTTTAAAACAAGCTCCTAGAGCTTGGTATGAAAGACTTTCAACTTTTCTTCTTTCAAATGGTTTTGTTAAAGGTAAAGTAGATACTATTTTGTTTACTAAGCATGTTGATAGTGACATTCTCATTGTTCAAATTTATGTTGATGATATAATTTTTGGATCTATTAACGAAATACTTTGCAAAGAGTTTGAATCATATATGCAGAATGAGTTTGAAATGTCTATGATGGGAAAGCTAAACTACTTTCTTGGACTCCAAAACAAGCAAAAGAGTGATGGGATCTTTATAAGTCAAGTCAAGTACACAAAGGAACTCATCAAGAAATTCGGACTTGAATGGACAAAGACTAACAAAAATCCCATGGCTACCACAACCAAACTTGACAAGGATGAACAAGGTAAAAGTGTAGACATAAAACTTTATAGAAGTATGATTGGTAGTTTGTTATATTTAACGGCTAGTAGACCGGATATCATATTTAGTGTATGTCTTTGTGCTAGATTCCAATTTTTTCCTAAAGAGTCCCACTTGATTGCGATAAGACGCATTATTCGATACCTTAAGGGCACATTAGAATGGATCTATGGTATCTGAAGACTGGACAATTTTCAATGAGGAGTTTTTCGGATGCTGACTATGCATGTTGTAGAGTGGATAGGAAGAGTACAAGTGAAACATGTCAGTTTCTAGGAAATTGTATTGTTTCATGGTCTTTCAAGAAACAAAATTCTGTAGCCCTCTCAACCGCCGAGGCGGAGTATGCTGCTGCTGGGGCTTGTTGTGCACAAGTTTTTGGATGAAATATACTCTCCTTGATTATGACTTGCATTATGATCATGTTAAAATATTTTGTGATAATACTAGTACTATTCATATGACTAAAAATGCAAATCAACATAGTAAGACTAAGCACATATAGATTCGATATCACTTTCTTAGAGATCATTATGAGAAATGTGATATTAAAATTGATTATGTTTCTACTGAGTTTCAACTTCCAGATATTTTTACTAAACCACTTGATTTTAATAGGTTTTCTTTTACATGTGGTGAACTAAATGTTTGTATTATTGATTGATGAGTTTTCATGGTTGTTTACCCTTTTTGATGTATGACAAAAAGAGGGAGAAGTATGAAAGTATGGGCTTGTTTTGATGTTTATCTCATATAGGGGGCAGTTGTGAAACCTGCTGAAGAAATCCAGCAGCCTGCTCCTTCGTCTCATGGGTCGAGTGGGACTCATCGGTCCTGTGAAGCTGAAGGTTGTTGGTCTCAGATCCCACCCAGTGATCTGCCTTCTCCTGCACAAAAGAATCAAAGAAAATTTTATGTCAGATCTTAAGCTCTTAATCAACCACAATAACAAAACCTGGCTCGCGGAGCAGCAGAATGGATGAACTCACCACGCCCTTTCCATGTGCTTGGCCAGCCTTGAATTGGTTTTGAGCGTTCGACATCTTGTTTCGAAGGAATTACAAGAAATGAATTTGATTGCTTTTCTTTTTTCTTTTGTTGCTTTTTCACTTGTACTGTTGAAGGGCTTATGTATGTGCATCATGTTTTGATGTTTATCTTCATATATATTTCATGTTTTGTACTTAATAATAGAGCATCATTTGAGGGGGAGCTTTTACCTCTTCCTATATTTTGTTTTATAGCTTATATGTTTTGTCATCATCAAAAAGGGGAGATTTTGGCATAAAGGTTACAATCCCCGGGTTATGTGTTATGATGATAACAAACGAAAGTACAGTGAATCATGCTTTGATGTTTATCTTCATATATGTTTCATGTTTTGTACTTAATAATAGAGCATCATTTGAGGGGGAGCTTTTACCTCCTTCCTATATTTTTTTTTATAACTCATATGTTTTATCATCATCAAAAAGAGGGAGATTGTTGTTAGCCCAAAGGCCTTCCACCCTAGTTTTGATGATAATTAACTCATGTAGTTATGTTTACTAATATTCATGTGATTTTAAGTTTCAGATCCTTTAACAAGATATTAGTTGGTGATTAGCTTCAACAAGGTGTTTAGAAGCTTTTCATGGTGATTCCAGGGCCAAAGCATCAAGATCATACCATTGCCTAGCCCATGGATGGAGTTTTGGAGAAAGTCAACTTGAAGATGAAGATCATCAAGAAGACTTAGGTATCCATAGTTTAGTTAGTGTGTTTTAGATCCATTTGTAAAGATAAGAATAGTTAATATGCTCAAGTGCACAAACACATACGTTTTCATGTTTTGGTTTTTGGTTTTCATGAATAGTAGATCAAAACAAGTTTAAATAGTTTTTTTATGTATATTAGATATGTTCTAGATATACATACATGCTTTTAACTTCCTAGACAAACTTATTTTGACTTCCATATTCATGTATTGAAAAATCAAGTTTGACAAAAATACAAGTTTTGTTTTTGATAAAATTTGCAAGACTCAAAAATGTATTGATTGATTGATATATGTCTTGAAATTTTTATCACAAGTTTGTGTTTTAATATAAAATGTTAAAACACGTTTTGTGGATTTTTAGAAGATTTAAAAGATTTTTCAAAATATTTTTAAACTATTTTTCTGACCCAGTTTTCTGTTCCAGGCTTTAACCAGTCGACTAAGTCAGTTTATTAGTCGACTTGGGCTGAAGTCGGTCGACCGGGCCGGTCGACCGACATGCACAGATCTGTGCACGTTTGGCAGCTCTGGGGCGGTCGACCCGGACGGTCGACCGGGACTGAGAGCAGTGCTCTCTGTTTGTTTGGGTCGACCGTGCCGGTCGACCGTGGTTGCCCAACGGTCACATTTCTGACCGTTGGCGGTCGACCGTTAGCCTGTCAGGCTACCACATCAGCCTAATGGCTAGTTTTCTGATGGGCCTATATAAACCCCATTTCTTTGGGATTTTGGCCAAGGTTTTTAGAGATAAAATTTCCAGACTTTCTCTACTGTTTTAAAAGAGTTTTAAAAAGAGTTTTGTACCAAAAAGATTCATCTTTGTATTGTTTTGGGTTTTTGAAAATCAAAGAAAACTAGGTTTTGGGATATTAATTTGATCTTTCATTTTCTATCTTTTACAAGAGACTTCCCAATTAGTTTTTCTTTGTTGCTTGTTTCAAAAAACACCTTGATTCCACACTTGAGCTTATCTTCTATTCTAGTCTATTAGGATCTTGTTTTGTGGAAAAGAGAAAAGAAAAGAGAGATTGTTTGTGGTTGAAAGAAACCACTTGTTGTACACCCTTATTCTTGTTGTATCCCTCTTTGGTAGAGGTGATCGGGTGATTGGTTTGCTCCCTCTAGTGAGAGGTGGAGTTCGTTTGTATATCCTTCTTCGGTAGAGGTGATTGGTTGTTGTATTGGCTACGGGCCTACCCCTCGGTTGTGAGGTGGTTGTTTGAGAGAGGAGTTTGGTACTCCTAGAGTTGTAACAAATCCTCTTCGGTAGAGGTTCCCTCGGTGGGAGATAGTGGATTGGAAATCCTACACGGTGGTGTAGGCGGGGATGTAGAGCTAGGGGCTAGAACCTCGAAACATATCTTGTTGTTAGCGTTTGATCCATTGTCTCTCTTACTCTCTCTCTTTATATTGTGCATAGCATCATCCATATCATACATATCTATTTACTTGTGTTGCCTTGCATATATTCATATTGCTATTCATCCTTTTTTGCTTGGCTTGCTTGTGTGTGTGCCTAACTTATACTTAACCAACAAGAGCTTCACATAGCACCTCAACCCATTCAAGGGGAATCAAGAGGAGTTAGTCCAGAGCCCTTCACGGGGAATTCGGCTACACTTGTTGTGTTGTATTAAGTTTGTGCAAGATTTGCATTAGCTTCCGCATTTAGCGCACTTAGTTCACTAGATTAGCACTTACACCTATTCAACCTCCCTCTAGGTGTTTTTCAATTGGTATCAGAGCTAGTGCTCCTGATATTAGGCTTAACATCTTAGGAGTGAGATCTATTTGTTTGCTAATCTATTGTTTGCATTTGCTTGTTTGCACACTCATATAGTTTACCATGGACTTCATGACCCCCACCTAGCTTTGACCCTTCCAACATTGTTGTTTGAAAGTATAGGATGTCCATGTACCTAAAGACCCTAGTTTACATGTCTTTCTTGTGGCCACCAAGAAATGCTATCTTGGAGATCGCAATCATAAAGGGGCCAATGCACAAACCCTTGAGGCCATTAGAAGCACGCATTCAAAAGATTATCTTATGCTTGTTTCTAATCTTGATTCCGCTTTTGTAGTGTGGAACAAGTTGACGTCAACCACCACCTCCAAGCTTCAAGAACAAATTCAACCGGAGGAGTCTAGTGGAGAATCCGAGTCTCAATGCTTAATGATCCAAGGGAATGACTCCCTTGAGGTACATTCGGAACCCCACTTAGATAATGATGATTGTGCTATTTCTTCAATGATTATGTTGATCCCCATGCTTTAAATGAAGAACTATCTATTGTCTGTGAAAAACTAATAGAAAAATATAATGTTTTGAAAAAGAAGACTTTTGCATTAAATAAAGAAAATGAAAAATTGTCTTCTAAGCTTGACAAGGTTTTGCAAGAGAAGGTTGAGGTCTATAATGAAAGGGATTCATTGAGATCTCAACTAGACCTTACACTTAAAGAAAATGTGTTTTTAAAATCTAAAAATGATTATGAAGATGTTTTGAAGAAAAATGAATCTTTAACTTCAAAACTTGATTTTGTTTTAAAAAGTAACCATTCTTTGAAAAATGAAATTGAATTTATTTCAAAAGAATTAGAAATTTGTTTAAAGAAAAATATTGTTTTGAAAAATAATATGGATGCACATGTTTGCCATGCTAGGGTAGTTTCACCTAGAACACCTATTGCATGCCACACTTCTTCTTTGATTAACAATGATATATCCATACTTAAGAAGAGTGTAGATTGTTTGGGCTCCACTTTGAGCCAATGTGTAGTGGGCCATACACGCTTGAAATCTTTGTTTTGAAAGAAACAAGTTCCTTCTATTCATGCACACCCTACACAGCATACACATGCTCCACACGGACACACCCATCACAAGTATGCTCATGTGTACACTTGTACACATTGTGGACGTAAGGGCCACCTTGCTAAATTTTGTTTTGATCGTATACATGTTGATAATTTAGCAAAGAAGTTTGTTTGGGTTAGAGAAGGTACTAACCCCCATGGACCCAATAAGATGTGGGTACCAAAGACCACCTCTCGTGTTTTTAATGAAGGTGTGGGCTCTCACATGACGTGAGAGTAGCCGTACCTTGGAGTGGATGCGTTCCGCACTTAAAGGAAATCAATTGGATGCATCACTTGTTGGCCCAAGGTTACAATCACCCTTGTTTAGTGTGTTTTGATGATTACAAAACATATTAGTTATTTGTACTAATATTGTTTATTAATTAAGTGTGTTTCAGGGATCTAACTCATCTAGAAGGTTTATTCCCTATAAACAAATGTTTTGGACTCAAGTCAACTCAAATTGGGCTCAAGGATCAAGTGTTGAAGACCTTATGGTGAAAAGCCCTCTTGAAGCACTTGTAGTACTTAGAACAAATGTAAGAATAGAATGTTAAAGTTTGAGTGTTGGATATTGGCTCTAGGATACACATACACAATTTGGTTTTGTTAAAATGTGAGTCTTGTATTTAAGTTTTCATGTTTTAAATTTGGTTTCATGCCTTAGTAGATATTTACATGACCCTAAGTTTTACAAAAAAATATCATGTTTAGATCATGTTTATATACTCCTACTAGCATGTTACTTAAGTTTGTTCAAACCCAAAACTATTTTACAAATTTTTCTAAGTCAAGAAAATATACTGTTTTTCCTGTTTCAGGCTGACCGACCGACCGGCCCGGTCGACCGGCGCCTGTGCCAGGACGTGCACATTTGTGCACGTCTGTCGGTCGACCGCCCCGGTCGACCGACTGTGAGCAGTTGCTCTCGGGTTTTCTGGGTCGACCGGGCCGGTCGACCGCCAGAAGATCCGAGCCAACGGCTCTTTTGCCAGCTGAGCTGGCGGTCGACCGGCCCGGTCGACCCGCCAAGCCTGCAAATGCCCAACGGCTCTTTCCTCTTTTGTGCAATTCTGAAATCTGTTTTCCAGATTGCTTTTTGGCAGACTTTTTGAGGGTTTTCCAGTTCTTTTTCAGAGCAAATAAGGACTAAATAAAATGTTTTAAACCTATTTCTCTCCCTATAAATAGAGGAGAAGACTCTCTCACAAAACACCAAGAAAAATCCTCAAGTTTTCAAAGTTTTCAAAGAGAAAAGAAAAGTGTTTTAAGCTCTCTATTTCCAACTCTTTCTTGAGCTAGTTTTCAGTTGTGTTCCCAAGCAAAAATCCTCTCTACAACTGAGTTTTTCTCACTACACTTCATAGAGCCAAAAATCCCTTACTCATTCTATAGTGAAGTTGTAAAAAGAGTGAGAAGTTTGTAAAAGAGTTTAGTGATCTTGTTGTGATCACTCTTGTTACTTGTTCCTCTTCTTGTTCATGTGGAGACACCTCTTCGGTAGAGGTTATTGTACTTGATGGAGCTCGGTGCTCGGGTCTTCGGTAGACCGTTGTAATCGTCCTCGGTGGATAGTGGAACCCTTCACGGAGGTGAAGGCGGGGAGTAGAGCGGTGGCTCGAACCTCGAAACAAATACTTGTGTTTGCGATTGTCTTTGCTCTTGCTCTCTATTTTGCTTTTAATTTCTATTGCACTCTATTGCTTTTAATTATTTGCTTGTGATCTTGTTTCTTTCCTTGTGCTATTACTTCAAGTTTGTAATACTTGTGATATCTTGTGTGCATCTCATCATTGCATATTATTTATCCTTTGTTCGATCAATTCTCATACAACAAGGTTGCATTGCGCACCTCTAACCCATTCAAGGAGAATTGGGAGGAAGGAGTTCAGAACCTCTCACGGGGTATTCGGCTCTTAGTCTTATTTTGAGAGATCGTTGCATCATTCATCCATCTTAGTTTTAAAAAGATTGTTAGATTAGCAATAACACCTATTCACCCCCCCTCTAGGTGTTTTTCAATTGGTATCAGAGCTTGGTTACTAGGCTCTTGGCTTAACAACCCTAGAAAGATCCTAATATTGCTAATCATTTCATTCATTCTCAGTTAGTAAAGATGGCCGATGGTATTAAGACACCCCCTAAGTTTGATGGACTTAACTTTCCCATATGGAAGGTTAAGATGACCGTTTTCTTGCAATCTCTAGGTAGTCGAGTTGCAAAGGCCGTGACCAAACCCTTTAGTGCACCCCCCGGTGATGAATCCACTTGGTCCGAAATAGAGACCAAAGAATTTGATGCCAATGCTAGGGCTCACTATGCACTCCTTCAAGCCCTTAATGATGATGACATAGCTAGAGTAATTCATTGCAAGTCCGCATATGAAATTTGGACACATTTGCTAGTTACACATGAAGGGACCTCACAAGTGAAGAGGGCTAAGATTGACCTTCTTCGGTCCCAATATGAGAACTTTTGCATGCAAGAAAATGAAACCATAGATGATATGGTAACAAGATTTACAAAGATCACTAATGGACTTTCTTCTCTAGGTGATGCTATCGACAACGATCAAAGAGTAAGAAAGATCATCCGGGCTCTTCCTCCTTCATGGGAAGTAAAAGCAACCACCTTGAAGGAACTCAATGACAAGGAGGAGATGGAGCTAATTGGTCTCATTGGGAACCTCAAAACCCATGAGATGGAGAGGAAAGTAAGAGAAGAAATGGCTCCTTCTTCCAAGAAGAAGACAATAGCCTTCAAAAGCCAATCCACACACTCCGACGAAGACGATGAAGAAGAAGAAGATGACGAAGAGCTCTCACTTCTTGTGAAGAACGTCCGGAGGATGTACAACAAGGCTAAATTTCAAGAAGAAGGAGATGGCAAGGAGGTAAAGAAGAAAGGAAGATTATTTGCTTCAATTGTCAAAGGCCGGGACACATTGTGGCGGAGTGTCCGGATAAAGTGAAGCCCTCCACCTCAAAGAAGCCTCACAAGAAGAAGGCAATGAAAGCTACATGGGATTCCGAGAGCGAATCCGAGGAGGAAATTGACACCGCCAACATGTGCTTCATGGCCAATGAAAGCACAAGCAAGGTAACCCCTTCCACTTCTCCTAATGATGAACTTTCCATGGATGAGTTAGGAGAAGCTTTTGTAGAATTATCACATAATTATGATTTTCTTAAGAAAAGGTATTTAAAAATGAAAAAGGAAAATGATTCTCTTAATCAACAAGTTTTTACTCTTACTAAAGAAAAAGATGAATTACTTTCCACTCTTGTTTCCACCCAAAAAGATTTTGACAAGTATAAGACTTCTTGTAAAGGCAAGTCTCCACTAGTTGATTCTAATGAGATTACCATGCTTAAAGAAAGAATAGACTCATTAGGAATTGTTTTAAAAAATTGTGAGTTTAATAAGAAGAAGATTGAGGCTATGTTTCCTAAGAAACAAGCCCCAAAGAAAAATGCTTATCATGCTCATGCTCATGTTCATACCACACAACTTATACATCATGACAAACCCTCAAAACATGCTCACACTTCACGCTCACATCATTCATTCATGTATAGTAAAGTGTATTCATGTTCTTATTGTGGCCGTAAAGGGCACTTAGCTAATTTTTGCTATGATAGACTAAGTGCATCTTATCATAATGTTTGGGTTCGCAACACTAACTTTCAAGGACCCAAGAAAATTTGGGTACCAAAGTCAACTATTTTGCTAAATGATGTAGGTACCATCCAAGGCCCAAAGACGTAGAGGATTGTGGTATCTTGATAGTGGTTGCTCAAGGCACATGACTTGGGACATCAACAACTTTGCAACCCTATCAAGATACCATGAAGGTGGCACCGTCACCTTCGGAGATGATGCCAAGGGTAAAATCATCGGTATTGGTAATGTAAAACTCGGCACATCCCCTTTAATTGAGAATGTTATTTTAGTTGATGGCCTCAAGCATAACCTCTTGAGTGTTAGTCAACTTTGTGATAAAGGTTTTGATGTAGTTTTTGATAATGTAGCTTGTAAAGTAATTGATAGAATTTCTAACACTTGTGTGTTTTTCCGGTTTTCGTGAAAGTAATGTTTATATGATAGATATGTCTAATATGTCTTGTAATTACTTGTTTAAAAGCCCTCGATGATGACTCTTGGTTGTGGCATAGAAGGTTAGGGCATATTTCTTTTGACCATATTTCTAGGTAAACACAAAGGAAATGGTGAAAGGTATTCCTTATTTGAGTTTTGAAAAGGACCGAGTTTGTGACGCATGTCAATTTGGGAAACAAACTAAGTCTTCTTTCAAGTCAATTAAGGATATCGTGACATCACGTCCTTTGGAGCTAATTCATATGGATCTATTTGGCCCTACACAAACCAAAAGTCTAAGTGGGAATAGATTTGCATTTGTTTTGGTTGATGACCTTTCACGATTTACTTGGGTTTTCTTTCTTGAACACAAAAATCAAGCACTTTCATATTTCCAAACTTTTAAGAAAAGAGTTGAAAAAGAAAAAGATGTTTCAATTTTAAGAATAAGAAGTGATAGAGGAGGTGAATTCATTAACCTACCCTTTACCACTTTTTGTGAAGAACATGGAATTAAGCATGAACTTTCTTGTCCTAGAACTCCACAACAAAATGGAGTAGTTGAATGGAAAAATCGAACTTTACAAGAAATGGCTAGGACAATGCTAAGTGAATATGGTCTACCACATTATTTGTGGGCCGAGGCCGTAAATACATCATGCTATATATCAAATCGTGTTTTCTTGTGTAAAAATACTTCAAAGACTTCTTTTGAAATGTACTTTTCTAGAAAACCAAATGTTTCATATTTCAAAGTTTTTGGATGCAAATGTTTTGTTTTAAATACAAAATATAATGTAGGAAAATTTGATGCTAAAGCTTATGAGGCAATTTTTTGTGGGTTATTCTAATACTAGTAAAGCTTATAGAATCTTCAATAAATCATCTTTGACTATTGAGGAATCTATACATGTTAAGTTTGAAGAATCTAACTTGTTTGTTAAGAATGTTGTAGAAATAGATGCTTTGGATGAAGGCTTGGAGAAAGTGACCTTGGAGGATACACCTACTATGGGAGACAAGCCAAAGGATGATGAAGGAAGTGAAGCTAAAGTAGAAGAGGCTCAAGGACATGAAATTCAATCAATTGAAGTGGAGCCTACTCAACAACTTCCAAAGGATTGGAGATACAATCCTCATCATCCCAAGGACCTCGTCATAGGTGAAGTATCAAAAGGGGTAACCACTCGCTCTAAACTTCATGATTTTTGTGGACATTATGCATTTATTTCTCATGTTGAACCCAAGAACGTCCTCGAAGCCGAGGCCGATTCATATTAGTTGCTAGCCATGCAAAAGGAGCTCAATCATTTGAGCGCAACCAAGTTTGGCACCTTGTTCCTAGGCCCCACGATAGACCAACAATTGGTACTAAGTGGATCTTTAAGAACAAGTTGGATGAATCGGGTAACGTTGTTAGGAATAAAGCTAGGTTAGTTGCCCAAGGTTACACTCAAATCGAAGGAATCGATTTTGAAGAAACCTTTGCACCCGTAGCACGGCTTGAAGCCATACGGATGACACTAGCATTTGCCTCATATAAAGATTTTAAATTGTTTCAAATGGATGTTAAAAGTGCTTTTCTAAATGGTTTTATTGAAGAGGAGGTGTATGTTGAACAACCCCCCGGGTTTGTTGATCCTACACATCCGGATTTTGTGTTTAAATTAGATAAAGCTCTTTATGGTTTAAAACAAGCCCCTAGGGCTTGGTATGAAAGACTTTCTTCATTTTTTATTTCAAATGGTTTTAAGAAAGGTAAAATTGACACCACTTTGTTTACAAAACATGTAGAAAATGACATTCTTATTGTGCAAATATATGTAGATGATATTATTTTTTGTTCTACTATTGAATCTCTTTGCCAAGCCTTTGAATCATGCATGAAGGATGAATTTGAAATGTCTATGATGGGGGAGCTCAACTATTTCCTTGGACTCCAAATCAAGGAAAGGAAGGATGGGATCTTCATCAATCAAGCCAAGTACACAAAGGAACTCATCAAGAGATTCGGACTTGAAGGCGCTAAAGTGAGCAAAACTCCCATGGCAACAACTACCAAGCTTGATAAGGATGAACAAGGTAAAAGTGTAGACATTAAAGTTTATCGTAGCATGATAGGTAGTTTATTGTATTTGACGGCTAGTAGGCCGGATATCATGTTTTCCGTTTGTCTTTGTGCTCGTTTTCAATCATGTCCTAAGGAGTCTCATTTAGTAGCAGTAAAACGCATTATTAAATACCTTAAGGGCACTATTGAAATGGGTTTGTGGTATCCGAAAACCGGACTATTTGATATGAAGAGTTTTTCGGATGCCGACTATGCGGGTTGTAGGGTAGATAGGAAGAGCACAAGTGGAACATGTCAATCCTAGGTAATTGTCTTATATCTTGGTCTTCTAAAAAGCAAAATTCGGTAGCCCTTTCAACCACCGAGGCGGAGTATGTTGCGGCCGGAGTTTGTTGTGCACAAGTTCTTTAGATGAAACATACTCTCCTCGACTATGATTTACACTTTGATCATGTTAAAATATTTTGTGATAATACTAGTACAATTCACATGACAAAGAATGCAAATCAACATAGTAAAACTAAACACATTGACATTAGGTATCACTTTCTTAGAGATCATAATGAGAAAGGTGATATTGATATTGATTATGTTTCTACCGATTTTCAACTTGCCGATATTTTTACTAAACCATTGGATTATGCTAGATTTTCCTTTATTTGTGGTGAGTTGAATGTTTGCATTATGGATTCTTAAAGATAAATTTTTTAAATGTTTTATTTGCTTTGTTTAACCCTTTTTGATGTATGATGAAAAGGGGGAGAAAAAGAAAAAGAGTTTTGTGTTTATTGTGTTTTGTTGTGTATTTTGAGTTTTTAACAAAACTATGTGTTTTCAATTCAATGCCTTATGTATTTAGCTTTTCATAGCATTATTGATACATAGCATTATTTGAGGGGGAGCTTTCCAAGCTCTTCTTCCATTTTTGTTTAAAATAACGTATATGTTTTGTCATCATCAAAAAGGGGGAGATTGTTGGCCCAAGGTTACAATCACCCTTGTTTAGTGTGTTTTGATGATTACAAAACATATTAGTTATTTGTACTAATATTGTTTATTGGTTAAGTGTGTTTCAGGGATCTAACTCATCTAGAAGGTTTATTCCCTATAAACAAATGTTTTGGACTCAAGTCAACTCAAATTGGGCTCAAGGATCAAGTGTTGAAGACCTTATGGTGAAAAGCCCTCTTGAAGCACTTGTAGTACCTAGAACAAATGTAAGAATAGAATGTTAAAGTTTGAGTGTTAGATATTGGCTCTAGGATATACATACACAATTTGGTTTTGTTAAAATGTGAGTCTTGTATTTAAGTTTTCATGTTTTAAGTTTGGTTTCATGCCTTAGTAGATATTTAAATGACCCTAAGTTTTACAAAATAAATATCATGTTTAGATCATGTTTATATACTCCTACTAGCATGTTACTTAAGTTTGTTCAAACCCAAAACTATTTTACAAATTTTTCTAAGTCAAGAAAATATACTGTTTTTCCTGTTTCAGGCTGACCGGCCGACCGGCCCGGTCGACCGGCGCCTGTGCCAGGACGTGCACATTTGTGCACGTCTGTCGGTCGTTCGCCCCGGTCGACCGACTGTGAGCAGTTGCTCTCGGGTTTTCTGGGTCGACCGGGCCGGTCGACCGCCAGAAGATCCGAGCCAACGGCTCTTTTGCCAGCTGAGCTGGCAGTCGACCGGCCCGGTCGACCGCCAAGCCTGCAAATGCCCAACGGCTCTTTCCTCTTTTGTGCAATTCTGAAATCTGTTTTCCAGATTGCTTTTTGGCAGACTTTTTCAGGGTTTTTCAGTTCTTTTTCAGAGCAAATAAGGACTAAATAAAATGTTTTAAACCTATTTCTCTCCCTATAAATAGAGGAGAAGACTCTCTCACAAAACACCAAGAAAAATCCTCAAGTTTTCAAAGTTTTCAAAGAGAAAAGAAAAGTGTTTTAAGCTCTCCATTTTCAACTCTTTCTTGAGCTAGTTTTCAGTTGTGTTCCCAAGAAAAAATCCTCTCTACAACTGAGTTTTCTCACTACACTTCATAGAGCCAAAATCCCTTACTCATTCTATAGTGAAGTTGTAAAAAGAGTGAGAAGTTTGTAAAAGAGTTTAGTGATCTTATTGTGATCACTCTTGTTACTTGTTCCTCTTCTTGTTCTTGTGGAGACACCTCTTCGGTAGAGGTTATTGTACTTGGTGGAGCTCGGTGCTCGGGTCTTCGGTAGACCGTTGTAATCGTCCTCGGTGGATAGTGGAAACCCTTCACGGAGGTGAAGGCGGGGAGTAGAGCGGTGGCTCGAACCTCGAAACAAATACTTGTGTTTGCGATTGTCTTTTGCTCTTGCTCTCTATTTTGCTTTTAATTTCTATTGCACTCTATTGCTTTTAATTACTTGCTTGTGATCTTGTTTCTTTCCTTGTGCTATTACTTCAAGTTTGTAATACTTGTGATATCTTGTGTGCATCTCATCATTGCATATTATTTATCCTTTGTTCGATCAATTCTCATACAACAAGGTTGCATTGCGCACCTCTAACCCATTCAAGGGGAATTGGGAGGAAGGAGTTCAGAACCTCTCACGGGGTATTCGGCTTTTAGTCTTATTTTGAGAGATCGTTGCATCATTCATCCATCTTAGTTTTAAAAAGATTGTTAGATTAGCAATAACACCTATTCACCCCCCCTCTAGGTGTTTTTCATCACTTTCAAGGGAAGTTTTGGTGGAGATGACCACCATGTTTTGGAGACAAGGAAAGTTGCCTTCTAGGTTTTGGTAACGATCCCTAACTCCTATTTATTGTTTACATGCTTTTCATATTCATTGTTTATAGCATGTTTCATTGTTTAGTGATTAGTATGAAAATGCCATGATTATTAAATTCTTGACATACATGTTTAGCATTTTGAGACACCCATGTTTAATATGGACCATTATTTTAGTGTTCTCACCCTTGTTTAGCTATCATGTTTATCATAGGTTTAATAACATGTGAATTTTCATAATAATCATGTTTAAAATTTATCATGATGATTTTATCTTGTTTTTGATGCTACATGATTTGAATATATGTTTAAATGTTAGTTTTCATTAAGACTAGATATATATTTGTGCATATAATGGGCCACAAATAAATCTATATATGTTTGAGCTTGAACGCTTATTTGAACCCATTAGATGTGCTAGCATAGTCTAGTTTTGATGATTCATACATTTTAAACTTGTATTCCTGTTTTTGGATTTATTTTATGATTGTTTCACTTCATGTATATGTTTATTTTGCCAAACTTTAAGTTATACATGTATACCCCTTGAGTCATTTGCCTTTCATGCAAATCTATATATGGACTCAATTGTGTTTAGGGATATGTATGTATACTTATTGTGTTGATAATTCATACATATACCTTGAAATAAAATTTATTTTGATGAAAATTTAGTTTTTCATGTTTCCATGTATTTTTGTTTAACTTCATGTGTATGTCTATTTTATCCAAACTATTATTATACATATACATCCTTTGAGCCACGTGCCTTCATGCATATATTTTTGTGGACTCTTTGTGTTTGGATATGTATGTATACCTTAGTTTGTATAGGACATACATATACCTTGAAGATTAAATAAGTTTTTGATAATTTTCATGTTTTTCTTATTTCAAGGAATTAATTGAGCTTAGTTGTCCATCTTTCATGATTATGATCTTCACGTTGTATTTGTACACTCACATTTATTGCTTACTCATGTGTTTGTTTTCATGAGTTATATTTATGCTTAATTGGCTTAGAGTGTTGATTATCATGTGGATTTCATGTTTCATGAAAAATGATTTTGTTTTATTCCTTACTTGAAGGATTTCGTACTAGTTTAAAAGTTTTTCCATTTAACTAGTTGCGGTATTCTTCATTTTGGTAGAGTTTTTCAAACAAGCTTATTTTTCAAATCTATTTTTGAAAACCCCTACCCTTTACGGGAGGTTGGATGGGAGTCCATGCCTTGTATGTTTATATTGAAAATCTTTTTAATCTTGTGCATGAGATGGGAGGATTAGTAATATGAGTTATACCATGCTTTTATTGTTATGTCAATTGGTATCATTGAACTCTTTCAATTGGTATCAATTTGATTCTTTTATATACTCATATGTTTATTGTGTATGTATACTTTCAATTGGTATCATCTATTGGTGATTGGTACTCATTCTATTTCATACACATATACCTGTTTTATTTGTGCTATTATATTTCTATATTTTAAGCACAAATTTGTTTATGTTAGAGCTTGAGCTTCAACTTTATTTCAATTGATTTAGTTTTCAATTGGTATCTTTTTTCAAGCCTATGCATAGCTTTTGTTGGTATTTCATAAAGGGGGAGAAAATTCGATTTTCATATTTCAATTGGTATTTAGTTTTCCACTCCCTTGCTTTATGATAGAAAATAGTCATTTTAATTGTTTATATGACTTTAAAAGGAAAAATACTATCTTTTGATATCAAGATGTCTTGTGTTTTAAATTGGTATCTAAAAATTTTGTTTAAAGAAAAATACAAAAGTTTTGATTTATATTGACTATATGCAAGGAGAGCTTAACATCTCTTCTACATATAGATTCATGATGAGTGTATCTTATATTGAGGAGCTTAACATCTCTTCTTTATGTGGTACACGTGTATAGGGGGAGCTTCACATCTCCTCTTATGCATTACATAATGTGTGTTATGTGAATTAGGACTTAACATCCCCCTTCATGTAATGCATATGTGTAGGGAAGCTAACTTAGCGTCTTCCTCTTCATGAATGCATATAGCATATAACATTTATTGATCTTTATTTATTTTCAATTGGTATCAAGATGCTTCATTGACATATTTTTCTATTGATATCATGTTGATTATAGTCACCCCTTATTGACCTTGTTTTTGTTTTAGACAAAAAGGGGGAGAACATTGTTTGTATTGTTTTTATTGACAAAAGGGGGGAGAAAGATTTTTACCCCTCATTTTATTGTTTTGATTGTTTACCCCTTTATTGATGATTGACAAAAAGGGGGAGAAAGATTTTGAGTTTTGAGTTTGATATATGCATACTTATGTTTTTGCATATATTAAGTCTTATTGGTATCTAGAGCATCTAGTATTTTTGTTAATGTTTTATTAATTTAATTGGTATCTAGAGCTTCTAGAATATATTTATGTGTTTTATGCATGTTGATGCATACATATTTATGTATATTCATTGCATATCTTTTGTTTATTTGTTTATGCATGAGTTAAGGGGAGCTTCTTTGAAGCTTAACTTTAATCCATGCATATATAACTCCATGAGTTTTGTCATCATCAAAAAGGGAGAGATTGTTGGCCCAAAGGCCTTCCACCCTAGTTTTGATGATGATTAACTCATGTAGTTATGTTTACTAATATTCTTGTGATTTTAAGTTTCAGATTCTTTAACAAGATATTAGTTGGTGATTAGCTTCAACAATGTGTTTAGAAGCTTTTCATGGTGATTCCAGGGCCAAAGCATCAAGATCATACCATTGCCTAGCCCATGGATGGAGTTTTGGAGCAAGTTAACTTGAAGATGAAGATCATCAAGAAGACTTAGGTATCCATAGTTTAGTTAGTGTGTTTTAGATCCACTTGTAAAGATAAGAATAGTTGATATGCTCAAGTGCACAAACACACACGTTTTCATGTTTTGGTTTTTGGTTTTCATGAATAGTAGATCAAAACAAGTTTAAATAGTTTTTTATGTATATTAGATATGTTCTAGATATACATACATGCTTTTAACTTCCTAGACAAACTTATTTTTACTTCCATATTCATGTATTGAAAAATCAAGTTTGACAAAAATACAAGTTTTGTTTTTGATAAAATTTGCAAGACTCAAAAATGTATTGATATGATTGATATATGTCTTGAAATTTTTATCACAAGTTTGTGTTTTAATATAAAATGTTAAAACAAGTTTTGTGGATTTTTAGAAGATTTAAAAGATTTTTCAAAATATTTTTAAACTATTTTTCTGACCCAGTTTCCTGTTCCAGGCTTCAACCAGTTGACTAAGTCAGTTTATTAGTCGACTTGGGCTGAAGTCGGTCGACCGGGCCGGTCGACCGACGTGCACAGATCTGTGCACGTTTGGCAGCTCTGGGGCGGTCGACCCGGACGGTCGACCGGGACTGAGAGCAGTGCTCTCTGTTTGTTTGGGTCGACCGTGCGGTCGACCGTGGTTGCCCAACGGTCACATTTCTGACCGTTGGCGGTCGACCGGGCCAGTCGACCGTTAGCCTGTCAGGCTGCCACATCAGCCTAACGGCTAGTTTTCTGATGGGCCTATATAAACCCCATTTCTTTGGGATTTTGGCCAAGGTTTTTAGAGACAAAATTTTCAGACTTTCTCTACTGTTTTAAAAGAGTTTTAAAAAGAGTTTTGTGCCAAAAAGATTCATCTTTGTATTGTTTTGGGTTTTTGGAAATTCAAAGAAAACTAGGTTTTGGATATTAATTTGATCTTTCATTTTCTATCTTTTACAAGAGACTTCCCAATTAGTTTTTCTTTGTTGCTTGTTTCCAAAAACACCTTGATTCCACACTTGAGCTTATCTTCTATCCTAATCTATTAGGATCTTGTTTTGTGGAAAAGAGAAAAGAAAAGAGAGATTGTTTGTGGTTGAAAGAAACCACTTGTTGTACACCCTTGTTCTTGTTGTATCCCTCTTTGGTAGAGGTGATCGGGTGATTGGTTTGCTCCCTCTAGTGAGAGGTGGAGTTGGTTTGTATATCCCTCTTCGGTAGAGGTGATTGGTTGTTATATTGGCTACGGGCCTACCCCTCGGTTGTGAGGTGGTTGTTTGAGAGAGGAGTTTGGTACTCCTAGAGTTGTAACAAATCCTCTTCGGTAGAGGTTCCCTCGGTGGGAGATAGTGGATTGGAAATCCTACACGGTGGTGTAGGCGGGGATGTAGAGCTAGGGGCTCGAACCTCGAAACATATCTTGTTGTTAGCGTTTGATCCATTGTCTCTCTAACTCTCTCTCTTTATATTGTGCATAGCATCATCCATATCATACATATCTATTTGCTTGTGTTGCCTTGCATATATTCATATTGCTATTCATTCTTATTTGCTTGGCTTGCTTGTGTGTGTGCCTAACTTATACTTAACCAACAAGAGCTTCACATAGCACCTCAACCTATTCAAGGGGAATCAAGAGGAGTTAGTCCAGAGCCCTTCACGGGGAATTCAGCTACACTTGTTGTGTTGTATTAAGTTTGTGCAAGATTTGTATTAGCTTCCGCATTTAGCGCACTTAGTTCACTAGATTAGCACTTACACCTATTCACCCCCCTAGGTGTTTTTCAATTTTTGGCGCAAAGGTTACAATCCCCGGGTTATGTGTTTTGATGATAACAAATCATATAAAGCTATTTAGTACTAATACAAGTTCAAGAATGAATTTTAGGTTGGTACAGGTATTGATGGCTTAATTCTCAAGCATGGATATTAGGCTTTAGCTTAATCACTGCTCAACATCAAGTTTTAGAGACGCCTACTTGTAGACTCATCTTGTAGATAGTGTTTTTTTGCTAAAAATTAGTATATATATTTGAAGCTCAAAAATGCACACGCATAAATTGCACATTTTTCAAAAGAATATTTTTAGCTTTTTATTATCAAACCTTTATAAAATATAGTTTGTTTTATAATTAGTATGCTTAGTTTTCTATACTTCAAAAACCTTACAAAAATCTTTTCAAAACATAACATATTTTCAAAATGTATTTTAGGCTGCTTTTCTATTTTGACCAAGGTCGGTCGATCGGGCAGTCGACCGTGCCTATTACAGGCCAGAACGGTCGACCACACGGTTGACCGGAGTACTGGCAATTAGGGGTGTGCGTTGTGCACGTTCCCGGTCAACCAGGCAATCGACCGGTCCCTGTTGCGGTCGACTGGGCGGTCGACCTACTGTAAGCAGGTTTAGCCTCGGTTTGTCACGGTCGACCGACCGGTCGACCGAGGGCCAACGATCAGATTTTTTTGAATCTGCCGGTCGACCGGTAGGTCGACCGCCAATCTGCCAGTTTGGCAGAAGGGGCTATTTTTTTAATAGGCTATTTTAAAACATGTTTAAATTGAAAAAACGTGATAAGATGTATTAGAGGGTCAATTTCTACCTATTTTATGCTGGTAAAACTATTCTATGTTTGCTCTTCTAAAACCCCATATAAAGGGGTCATTAGGGTTGAGTTTAAGATAACAACAACAAAAAATTGAAAAATCAAAGTTTTGAGATTTCAAGTGAAAGAGCTTTTTATTTTCAGTTTTGTGCTATTATTTTTAAAAGTCTTCTTTAAGTTTTGGTTCTTAAAATATCTCTTCTATTTTTAAATTTCATTTACAAAACCTTGAGCTTCAATCTTGTATATTATTCTCTAGGATTTTGTAAAGAAGTGTTTTCAAGAGAGAGTTTGTGGTATTTTGATCACCCAGTGCTTATTGTATTGTTGCTACGCCACCTCTGGATTAGAGTTGTTGGAGAGTTGTGTACTTTATAGTGGTTGTAATTTCTTTGGTGAAAAGTTTTAGTGGATTGGAAATCCTTCACGGTTGTGAAGGCGGGGACGTAGAGCGGTGGCTCGAACCTCGAAACAAATCTCTTTGTTTGCGATTGATTTCTTGTCTCTCTTATGTACTTTATATTCATTCATTCATTGTCAATCTATATGTTTGCCCAAAGGCCTATCACCCTAGTTTTGATGATGATCAACTCATGAAATTATGTTTACTAATGATCTTGTGTTTAAATAGTGACAGATTCATTATCAAGATCTTAGTAGGTGCATAGCTCAACAAAGGATAAAATGTCAAGATTTGGAGCTAGCACGGTGTGATCCAAGGAGCTTTTGGATCAAGCTTGGACCAAGTCAAGAAGATGATAAGCCTTCAAGTGAAGACTTCAAGAAGATGAAGACTTGTGTCTAGGTATAAGATTTTGTTTTTGTTTTAGATAAAATGTTAAGGATAGAGTAGTTAGTGGATTGCTCAAGTATACCATGCACACACACTCTTGATAGAATTGTTTTCATAAAAGATTTTTTAATTTAGAAAAGATTTTCTTTGTGACAAAATACTATTTGTTTTTTTGATATTCATGTTTACATCTTTCAACTAAAACCAAGTTTAGAGCTTAATGTCAAAAACATAGATATTTCATCTTATTTGTGTAGTTGATCATATCCATACACACTATGCTTTAATGAGTTCAAAATATCAAAGTTTAGAAAACATGTTTTGGAAAATACAGTTTTTATCATGAGCCAAATATTTCCATATTACAAAAATAGTCCAATCTTTTATAACATGCCTTGATTTTGTGCAATCATGTTTGTTTATCAAAGTATATTGGTTAAACTATTTTTGTAGATTTTTATGTATTTTATGAGATTTTATTTGAGCCAAAAAGACAACTTTTTAATCCCAGAAAACTGTTTCAGGCTTCGTATAAGTCGACTTGCTTCCTTTATAGTCGACTAATACTGAAGTCGGCCGACCGGACCGGTCGACCGACGTGCACAGATGTGCACGCCTTTGTGCACTGGAGGACGGCTGACCGTACGGGTCGACCGCTCCAGAGAGCAGAGCTCTCTGGAAAGTTTGGCCGACCGTACGGGTCGACCGACAGAGAGTTCGACTCTCAGCTCCAGTGGGTCGGTCGACCCAGGCGGTCGACCGTGGCTCCAACGGTCGGATTTCTGACCATTGGCGGTCGACCGTACGGGTCGACCGGCAGTTCTGACAAAGCCCCAACGGCTAGTTTTTGACAGCCTATATATTTGGGGTTTATGGACTGTTTTCAATAAGATTTGGAGAAGTTTTTAGAGCCAGTTTTTCCCACTCTTTTCAGAAGTTTTTCTCCACAAAATAGAGAGCAAATATTTTCAATCAAAAGGGAAGATTTTATCAAGAGTGTTAAAAGAGATTTTCTTTGAGTTTTCCTCCACCATCTCAATCCTTGTTTTCTCATACAAACACTTGAGCTTTCCATTGCTATATCTACCTATAGGGTTTTGTTGTGAGAGGATTTTAGGTGATCAAGAGTTGTGATCACCAAAGTTCATCTTTGTTCCTTTGAGGAGGCGGACGTGTGTGTCCGTGTTGTTTTGAGTTCGGGTGCGGACTCGGTTGTTTCGAGGTGCGGCCTCGGTGAGCTAGTGAGCTTGCGGTGTGTACAGGACTAGAGAGTCCGATGGCTTGTAGGTGTTACGGCACCGAGGAGAGATCCATTGGGATCTTGCATAGTGGAAATCCTTCGTGTGTCGAAGGCGGGGATGTAGAGCAAGTGTGCTCAAACCTCGAAACATACCCTTGTGTTTGCGATTGCCATTTCTCTCTCTCTCTATCTCCTTGTTTATATCTTGCATGCTCTATTGTCTATCTTTATATGCTTGATATATTCATTGTGCTCATATTGTATACTTGCTTGGGATTGTTTGCTAACACTTGTATTCAACCAAGAGAGCCAACGCGGCACCTCAACCCATTCAAGGGGAATCTAGAGGAGTTTGTCCAGAGCCCTTCACGGGGAATTCGGCAACACTCTTTGGTTATACGTGGTGTTTAGTGTAAAAATTTTAATTAGGTCATAATTGTTTTTAGCTTCCGCATTATTTGCATCATTTGGCATTAAGTGACCATTAGATTAGCCATCACCTATTCACCCTCCCTCTAGGTGAACCTTCACTATACTCATTACAATAAGATTGTATTGAGCACCTCAAACTCTTATCTAGAGGAATCACGAGGAAAAAGTTCAGAACCCTTCACCGGGTATACCGCTTCTAATCTTACTTTGAGTGATCGCTTGCATCATCTCCTTTTATTTTGTATTAAATATTTAATTGATTAGCCTTACACCGATTCACATCCCTCTAGGTGTAATTTCACAATCTCTATTTGAGTCTGAAATGTCCCTAGGGCCAACATCTACTCGATATTAAGTTAGGATTAGGTTAGTGAGTGAGGAAATTATTTGTGGGCTAAGGGAGGGTATTGACTTTCCCACCTTATTTGTTTATAGGACAAGCCCTTGGATCGTTTAAGCGCTCATGTGCAAGTATATAGAAAAAATAAGACCCAAATAATATAACATACAAGTGTGTTTCCTAAGATATATGCAATGCAGATGTACCTTTTTCTCTAGCACTCTTCAACAGTAATATAAATGTAACGAAATAGACAAATGCCTAGAATGAAATGTCTAAACATTTTTTTAGCATTTACAAACAATCAAGTTACTGTTGATATTAGAAACATGTGCAGAGTAGGTTAAATAGAAAACTAATTACTACAGAAGACTAAAAATTTCAATTTAAGCACCCTGCAACCAAACAGAGTTTGTACGCAACTCTGTCTGAGTACTCTATCTGCCATGCAAATGCGGCTATTGCCGCATTTCTGCAGCAAAGCAGAGGGCTTCTGGCTCTGCTTTTTACAGCAAAGTCCAGAGCAACTTATATGTGTTCTGCTTCCTTCGTTTTCCTGAAATTAGCCACTGCATACCAAATAAAAAAGGAAAGAAAAATGTTTAATTCATTTAAAGTAAATCAAAAGGAAAGAAAACTTACCGTCCCTCCCCGAAAATGGCACCAAAATTTGATCGAGCTACACCTGTAAAGAAAAAAATAAAAGTTTAGAACAGTGCTAGGTTCTCAATTCTATCGTGTAGCCTAGGGTTAACGGGTCATGATCTACAGGGAGGGACTGCGATGGAAGCTTTTGTTTTCCATTGAAAATTGATTCGTGGGAAAACTTACAAAAAGGGTAGAGGAGCGAAATTACAAGTACTTAAAGTAAAATTACAGGTAGATCTCCTCTGAGATTTCTGGGGAAGTATGCCGGTAGGAATCTGATCAGCGCGCAATCACTTTATCCCTTTGACAATGCAATCAGTCAGATGATCAAGCTGCCTCCTAATAGGATTTCCTTCTCGCTTGGTTCTGAAAATCGAGTATTTGAAAGTAAGAGAATAAGAGAACACTCTCTAGAAGAATCTCTGATTGAATGTCTTTCAGATAATCTTCTCTCTCCAGCCCATTAATCCCTTTTCCTCTCTATCTGTGCGTGTCTCTCCCTCTGTATGTCGCTCTCTATTCAGCAAGGGACTATTTATAGTCAAAATGGGGTGTAACCGCCCCCTTGAATTCAGCAAGGCTGAATCAGTCGCGAGGCTGCAAATGACCTTGCAGCGAAGCTACTAGCGAGCTTCCAGCGAAATAAATGGGTTCATGTGAACGCCTCTCTGCCGTTTGTGGCTTAATTGTCTCCACTTAATGTAGGACGAAGTGGGTGAGTGTAACCACCCACTTAATGTGGCATTAATCCCACTAAATTAGTGGGGTTCACCCATTAATCTTCCATGTGAAACAGCCAATCGATGACCTAGTAAAGCTCGCTGCGGAGCTAAGTCATGCGAAGTTAAGTTTTAGCTTAGAGCTTTAGCGAAGTTATCTTCATAGTCCCCTGCGAAGGTAGACTTAGTTTATAGCCTCGGGCGAAGTTACCTTCAAGACTTGGTGCGAAGTTAAGACTCAGCCCAACTCTTTTTCCTTCCAGCGAAGGTAGGAGCAAAGCTTCTAGTGCGAAGCTCCTGGATCAGCCTCTGGCAGGGTTAGATGAGAAGCTTGTAGCGAAGCTACCATGAAAGCTTTATAAGTTAGCTCTCTGTGGAGATATGAAGAGCTTCATGCAAAGCTGTTGTGAAGCTGGACAAACTTAGCCTCTCAGGCGAGGCTATCCCCTTGGGTTAATGTAAGGCTAAGTGTTGAGCTAACTTAGCATCTTAGGCCTGCTTGGATCTCTTCAAAGACAACTTTGGCTTACTGTTTGCTTCACTGGATCAGTAAAGTCCAAGTCGCTGTCTTGTCCCTGATCATCAACTTGTCTTTTACTTATCTTTTATAAATGTCAATAAGTTAGACATCGTTCAGACCGGTTGAAGATAAATGTGAAAATTTTGTCTTTTTAGAGTGTCAACAAGACCCCCTTCAAAGTTTTCGTAAATCTGCAATGGAATGGCTCAGATTTTGAAATACTTTGAACTGCTTCGTTTGATGATCAATGTTATGGGAATGTGAACGTCGCCTTGGTGGTTGAGGTCAACTTTGTCTTTAGCTTCGCCTTTGGGCTGGAATAGGTTCGCCGAGGAACTATAATAATTCGCTTTCGTGTAGCTTCGCCCTCCTAGGTAGCTTCGCCTTTGGGCTCCCTGAAGTAGCTTCACTTCCAACAGAGTTGGATTATCAGTGCTCTATCAGCACTAGCCTTGCGCTCGCTATGATGGAACGACATTCCATTCCCCGAGGCTAATCGCCTTTGTGAGTTACGAGTGGGATTGCCCCTTTTTTCAAGGTTTGAATAACCTCACCTGCATTTACGAGGGAGACTTTTCGCTTTTTCGAAGCCCAATTAACTTCGTATATATTTTACGTGAAGGACTATTCCTATTCTCGAGGCTAAGCATTTAAATGCTTTAACTTCGACCGCACTTCTAGGCTTGAAGTGGCAGCGGCGTGGTCAGGCAGTGACGCCTATAAATAGGACACTTGTAGTCCTTCTCAAAGAAATATACTTTTCTCTTTCTGAAAATTTTATTCATGACATTTCCTCATTGCCCAGGCACGGAGCTGAGGTCCCTGAAGTAGTGGGGACGCTCACTCTGGTCATTACCCGACCAAGGGCTGGTGAGTCTCGGTCATCAATAGACTTTACCAATAAATTAATGACTTTAGGGAGTTTATCTCCCTTAATTTTCTTAGTTTTACAAGCTATTTCAGGGATTAAATTCTCTTGTTCTCTGCATTTGGCAGGTCTTTGGAGAAGGGTTTCAGCCCTTTTTTAAGCTTCCCAGCGAAGCTAATATTCTGCCTGATCAGGCCAAGGAATTTTCTAGGCGAAGCTGTCGCATTGGCCTTTTTAAGGTTGAGCCAGTCTTGCCATACAGGCGGAGCTAAGACTTTGCCCTTTCTGGGCAACCTAGCTTTTTCCATATATGCGAGATTAGGACTTGACCTTTTTTAAGGCTTGTCTAGCCTAACTGTCTAGGTGGAGCTGAGACTTAGCTTCTACTAGGCTGGTTTAGCTTTACTGTATAAGCGTGGCTATCCTCTGCTTATCTGGATCTGGACTAGCTTTCCTTTTGGAATAAAACTTTGACTTAGCATTTCACCCCTTTTTTTAGTGCTAACTCATTTCTCGTTTGCATTGCAGTATACTGTGCTCTCAATTCTTTCTTCCTAACGAAGGAGAATAAGAGCATGCCCCTTGATTTTCAAGTCAAAGCTCTGGTCATAAGTAGGAGGAATATACTGGAACAACTGATGCGCATTCCAAGAAGAGGCCTACAGTCGCTTATCCGAGATGATCCACTTTGGGAAAAGGTTAGTAGTTGCTTATCCGAGATGATCCACTTTGGAAGGCGGATGTCACCAGTAAGGTCTCGGATCCTTCCTTTGCGAATTTTAATTAAGGAAGATCCAGTTTTCTGGTGGTAAAATCTGCCATTAAGCGAAGAATTACGGCCCTGTGAAGGAGGAAAAACCTTTCGTGTCCAGTTAGTCTGGTGGTCTTGGGATGACTTATCATCCTAAAAGTAGATAGGACAACTTGTATGCCTTTGGCGCAAAGACTCTATTGTATGAAAGATAATCTTGATGTATTATCAATGTATATTCCCTTTTGAATCAATAAAATTTTTACATTTTGCACATTTACTTTGCTCCCTGTCTTTCTTCTTGAACTATGGAAGAATCCGAAATGGACTGGCTTAGGTTGGGAGAAATCTATCTGGTGCAGCCGTATGCTAAGTGATCCCACTGGATTTGCTCCATAGACCTTTTCCCAAAGAAGGAAAGAAAAGCTCTTAGCGGAGCTAAGCTTCCAGCGAAGCTAAAGATGGATTTTCAGCTAAGTCAGAAATGAGCTCTAA
This sequence comes from Agave tequilana, assembly GCA_038442645.1. Classification (NCBI taxonomy): domain Eukaryota; kingdom Viridiplantae; phylum Streptophyta; class Magnoliopsida; order Asparagales; family Asparagaceae; genus Agave; species Agave tequilana. The sequence continues at coordinate 101,048 of JAVJIF010001158.1, read as the reverse complement.
GCAGCGCTAGCACAAAGTTTCCCGCAAAGGTAAAGATGAGCTCTCAGCGGAGATAAAGCTCAGCTTTCAGTGAAGTTAACTAAGCGTCACGCGAAGTCAACACTGAACTCATAGCGGAGCTAGCCCTAGGCAAAGCTAAAGTAAGGCTTCTCGGAGAAGGCGCTTGGGCGCCGTTTTGAATTAATTTGAAACAACCGCCTCGCTCCTTTTGAGGAGACGAAGGTAGACAATTTTATGTCTATAAAAGCCCGGTGGGCTGAAAGAGAGAATTACCTTCTCTTAAAAACAAAACGTTTCGAATTTTCAGAGAGCGAATCTCTCTCCTTCTTCTCCCTCTTTCAGACTTTCAGAACTTCTCAGTTCTTTATGGCCCCCAAACGATGCGCGGGCAAAGAGATAGCGACCTCTGCTACGGAGGCGCCGTCTCCTCCTCCGATCATCAAATACCCCATAGCGGGTAGGGAGTTTTCCCTTTTTTTAGAGATTTTCATCTCTTTTTGAAGCCAATTCCTGGCTATTTCATGGTGAATCCGGAGCGATTCATCGTGATCCAGTGATCTTAGGGAGTCACACTCCCTTAATTTTTAGGGGATTTAATTCCCCTTTAATTTCGCGATTTGGAATTTTAGAAACCTAATGGTTTCTTTTCCAAGCTTCTATATGAAGCTAGCCCCTAGGGCTGTTCACGTTCTATCAAATGACATGATGCGAAGCTAACCCTGAAAGCGTAGCTGAAAAGAGGACTTTAAAGTCCATTGAATAAATTTAGGCACAAGTGCCTTTCCAGCGAAGTTAACCTTATGGATTTTTGCATTCTGTTTAGCGACAGAATGCAAAGCTAAGCTTTTAGAGCAAAGCTAATCACTTAGTGATTTTCTGCGAAGCTGAGCTTCGGAGCGAAGCTAATGCTAGGCTAGCTTCGCTCATAGAGCGAAGCTATGCCTTAGCAATTTTTCTTTTGCTTTAGCTTCTCTTTTCTTTGGCTAATGGATTAATATAGTTTCTTCATGCTTTGCATTGCACTATACTCCGGGACCTCTGAACAGGCTTTTCAGATCGGCCAGGGGACTGGATGGTAATGTTAGCCTACAATTCTAGGGGCAAGCTTTGTTGTTCAGTGTGCGGAGCACTCCTGGCCGCGATGCTCTGATCCACACCGGAGATCAGCGCACAATGAGAAGTATGCTAACTAGAGGATTTAGACCGGAAGCCCGGCTTCATTTTTGGGGACGCAGTGCCTGACACCGATCATCAGCTGCTGGCTGAGGAAGGATAGTGGATCTTTAATTTGAATGGCGAGAAGTATTACCTCCCGTCTAGCAAGCGCCATTTCCCACTATCCTTCTTCTAATGCGTGACGAGGTCTCGGAAGATAAAATGGCTGGTGACCCGGACCACAGACTCAGTCAATATGGGTATTTTGATAGCTGCCTCTCCTGGGTTTACAAGGGCAAGTCCCTCTCGCTGCATACTGGGTCTTCACCCCGGTAATGTTCTTCAAGACATCCCGGTGGGAAAAAATCTAACTATGGCTTAAACTTTTGAAAATCAGTTCTTTAGGGTCAATGGCAACTACCCAACAACTGATTTTAGGACCCCAGTCCTCCCAAGGCCAGGAGGAGGGATTTGACCCTATATGTTCTGGCCCATTTTGAGGAGGATTTGGAGAGGTTGGAGCTCTATGAGGATGTTAGAGCAACCTGCTATGGCATCCAAATGAGCGCAGCGAACTTCTATGCCATCTTCGAGTTATACTACCCAGTTACAGACACTTTTTGTCACCTCTGTAGGTAAATTGGGCATGACTTTGTATGAGATGTGGGAAGTCTTTGTTTTGCCAATGGGATCTCTCTTATAAAGAATACTTCCCATGCGAAGTGAAATTGGCGCTTTTAGAGAAACAGGAGTCCGCTTTGTTTGAGACTTATCGTGAGTTGATGTGCCATTTCTATATCTGCTCGAGCATGCATGGCAATTCTAAGGGAACTTCAAGCAGTTCAAAGAGTTAGGAGAATAATCTGTTCCCCAATCTGGAGGATGCCCACGAAGTGGCTCACTGCAGAGTTGCAGACGAAGATATCTTCCGGAGGATGAAAGAGCATGCCCAGGGAGATATTGTTCAGGAAGAAGATGATGGCATTGATTAGTCTCTAATTTTGCATAATTTTCATCACATCTCACATTTATTTGATAAATAAATTCTGCTAATAATACCTTGCTTGCTTGATCCTAAGTCAATGGAGTTCAAATGAAGAAGAAGACCCAAATCACCATTTAATTGGTGATTAAAGGGGTATTAAAATAGCCATTGAACTAAAGGAGCTTATCTGTCAAAACCAGGGGCGCTAAATCAGAAACCGGGCACGTTAGCCGACTGGGGGACAACAGCGCAGCACGCAGCAGGCGGCGCCGAACGCGCCACCCAAGGAAAGCCGTGGAAACGCGGCATTTTGCCGCGTTTTCGCGGCGAAAACCAGAAACCAAGAGATCCAGCCGACAGGGGGACAACCAGGCAGCGCGCAGCAGGCGGCGCTGCGCGCGCCGCCAAAGTAATGCCGCGAAAACGCGGCATTTGCCGCGTTTTCGCGGCAACACGGCCGCGCCTCGCGCGCCGTTTCGGGTCACATCTTGTCCCCTGGCCCTCTGTTCCCTTGGCGCCTATAAATACCCCCCTAGGGTTCCTGAGGAGGAGATATGCAGGGTTAGGAGTAGTTTCTCTTCTCCATTTTGTATTTTAGGATAGTTTAGATTAGGTTAGTTCCTCTTCCTCCATTGTATTTTCCATTTTGTAGATCTTGTATTAGGGAGAGAGAGTGGTACATGTTGGGAAGCAAGAGTGCTTGTAATAGAAGGTGACAATCTATGAAAGGTGCTCTCTTTACCTCTCTCTTTACCTCTCTATGTTTACTTCTCTCCAATCTCTTTTACATGTGTAACTAGTTTTTCACTCATGGCAACTAACTACTAACCACCAACTAGTTTAACTTCTTTTATGATAATCCACATGAATCTAATAGCCTCATTTTGGCCTTGCTCTTGCAAGAGCCATTGATGGCTCATGATGATGGATCTAACTCTAACTTCCTAACCACTAACAAGTTAACATTACTTTATTCCATGCTTACTTTTTCATAGTATTGATGGTTTAAATGTAGCTTGCACTTGTTTTGTTGAGTTGGGTTGTGAAGAGTTACATATGGGTCATACTTTGAATCGCTCTTAAACCAAGGACTAGTGATGGCCAATGATACGTGTGAGACAACTATCACTAAGAGGTTAGCGTGTTGGTGGAGTCATTAGTAGTTAGTAGCCGTGAGTTTTCTTTCTCTTTCACTTGTTTTAGAAATATACCAAAAACTACAAAAATCATTCTTTTCTATGTTTCCCACTTCTTCGTATTTCACCGTACTTCTCTTTTCATTCTTTCTTTTCCTTTCTTTTCATTCTTTAAAACTTTGAAGAACTTTTAACAAACACGTGAATCAACCGGTAAAGCTTCTATCGCCTCCCGTCCTTGTGGATACGACCCGTATAGCCACTTCGCTACTACGGAAGAATCGCAAAAGCAGTAACTTTGACCCACTCTCTTTCTACTTTTCTTGTGCTTGTTTTTTGCCGATCAAATTTTGGCGCCGTTGTCGGGGATGGGAACTGTTTGATTTCACAAGTTTGCTAACTTTTCTTCTTTATTTTTTGGTGTGCAGGTTAAAGTTTTAGCATTGCGGAAGTCCACACTTGCTCAAGTGTGGTCGGGTAATTCTTGTATATTTTTCTGCTGCTAATTTTTGTTTATATTACCTGTGCACTGTAAATAATTGTAAGAATTAAAATACGGTAATTGGATGCTTTAAAACGGTTTAGACATTTGCATCTAGGCACGTGTCAATTTTCATTCCAATATCCTGTATTTTATTCTTGTGTTGTTGTGATCTTGTAGGAGGTGTACATATTGCATTGCATATAGTTAAGACCAACATTTCAGTAATTTACTCGTTTTTTGTGTTCATCCTTATCTATATTGCACACTTGCACAAATTTAACTTCAGGGCAAAACCAAGACAACATAAGGTGGGGAAGTTATTACCCTCCCTTGGCCCAAAAATCACCTCTCCACTCACACAACCCAAGCCTAAATAAAACTTGCTAGACGTTGGCCCCTAGGGACATCTCGGACTCATTTAGGAGATTGACCTAAGGGGGAAGTTGTTAGAATTTGACTCTTGCTAAATCGGTGTCTAAGGTTGGGGATTGAGAGGCGAAACCTCGAAGAACGGTGGTTTGGCATAATTAGGCCCGTTGCTCCGGCACGAATACCTCCTACTGTCTTGCCCTTACCTGGCCGATTAACTCGTGGTCAGCTTCCGACAACAGACCCCCCGTGGATAGTCTAACCAGTTAGGAGTCGTCTAGGTCTAAGTCAACCCTAGCATAGGCTTGTTTTCTTTTTCTTTTTCTTTGTTTGTTTGATTTTTGTTTGTTTGTTTTCTTTTTTTTTTTTTGTATATTGTGATATGGATTTTAACAACAATAATTCTTTCAATCATGATATAAATCCATATTTCACTCCGACCTCATTTGACTCGAATAACTCCAACCCGGCTATGTACAACATGAACCAACCATATATGCTGGGTTGGGATTATTCGAATCAATATGACCCATATCCCCAACCATATGACCATAATTTTCAAATAATTTCAACTCTTCACAGAGTTCATGGGGATTCACCTACCCCGAGTCAAATTCTCAATCATCTTGTCCGCAATATCCACAATATTCCTTCCCCGATTTTGGTTCATATACTCATTTTCCTGTTCCACAAATTGAAGAAAAATCATTGGAAAGGAGTATAGAAGAGTCCCTACAACTAATGCAAAATTTGCTCAATTCACAATCCTTCTCACATCAAACTCCTTTTCTAGAGCATCAAATTGAAGAAGAATCTGAGCTAGAAAAGCGTTTGGACCTCTTTTGTGATAGAATGCAAAACATATTGGACTCCTCATCTCAAACAAATTTTCAAGAGTCCTACTCATCTTATCCAGTCTCACTCATTCAAAATGAACAACCCTCAATACTGGACTTGAGTATGGAACACTTGCGTGAGTCCGAGCAGCAACCGCAAAATCCGATGGACTCACAAATTCACCATGATTTCCACAATCCACTTCCATACTCATATTTTCACGAACCAATTACAAAGAGTATGGACGACATGATTCCGAATCCAAATCTGTTACACGGCCTATCAGTAGGTTAGATTCTCTTTTGAGCAAATTGATCAATGAGAGCGAGAAAAGCCTTTCTTGTCAATCTTTGACCGATTCTTATATCCCTAACTCTACTGATTGGACCCATGAATCATGTCATTTTGGAAATCCAACCTCAATTTCAGAACACACATTTGAACTTGACCAAGAAAGTCACCTGGACATTTTGGCCAGTTATCCCTTTCCTGAAATTGAAATTGAACCTGAATGTGATCCCGAACCTCACGTTAGTAATTTCATTTCACTTTTTGGTTCAATAATGACCCCGGTATCTTTACCAGATTTTTCTCTATTTCGGAGTCAACATTGAATCCTGTACCAATACACTGTGAAATGGAATCACCAATCTCTCATGATCACACTTCATTCATGGGAAAAGTGTGTGAACATCAATTCTTTGGTTTAGACCCTATTTTTGAACCATTTCGACTCTCATTGTTGACTCTCGACTTGATCTGAGTCAACTTCCCGAGTCGGTATCGGTTTTTGTTCCTATTCCATTTGAGTCTAAATCAATCATCTCTCAAACGCACACTTCATTGTTGGAAAAGGATGTTGACGAAAATGACTCAGTCATTATTTTTGAAAATTGGAAATTAGATGGGGATAAATTTTTCAACAAGATCATTCAATCCATCATTTCTTTCTGGGGTCATATTAGAGAAGTCCTTGGTGGGTTTCTAGATGATCCACGATATCTTGATTGGGTCGCAACGCTTGGCCCAATCCGACCACCACCAGAGCCACCACTATGAGGTAATCTTCCTTTCCTCTCCATTTGTTTCATGTCTATACTCATTCACGATGCATTGAGGACCATGCATGCGATAAGTGTGGGGGAGGGTTTACTAACATAGGTAGTTTTAAATTTTCTTTCTTTTACACTTCTTTTTTTAAAAAAAAACCTTTACTTTTCTTTTTACAAAACTTTTTGAATTAAGAGAAATAGTTTTTGATTTATTTTAAAGAAAATTAAGATTATCTTAGGAATTAGGAAGACCTAAAATTATGAAATTTTAAACCGAGTCAAAATAATAGATCATGTTTAAATTTTAGGATAAGAAAATAAGATTGAAAAGATAATTTGATCTTAAATTTTTTGCCTTAGATTTATGCACTCCACACTTACACAATTTTTGGGATTGAAACAAAGACTGAAATGCCATAAAAATATATATATCAAAAAAAAATCACTTATTGAAGTTGAGTAATTATGCCTCAGGAAGCATGATTATTCATATCTAAAATAGTGAACAAAAAAATAAAATAACCCCCTTTAGTTTTGTGGCCTTGTTTACTCGAGTCCTTAAGTCCGAGGGATGTTTTCTCATCTGGTGCCCTAAGACCATCTGGTTTAGGAGTCACCGGCTAAAGGCTCACTACCCGGGTAGATAAGAAAGCCTAAGAAAACTAAGGGAAGAAAAAAAAGAAAAGAAAAAAAAGAAAAATATATATATTAAATAAATGGCATGAAAGTTTGAGTCGATATCCCAAAAATCTTCACAGTTCACAAAGTGCATATTTTTCTAAGAGTTTTATGATAGATCAAAGAGTCAATTCAATTTTAAATTCTTACATTTAATTTATAACAAGATTTTTTGCATTTTGACTTAGTTTAAGAAAGAACAATTTCTGGTTAACCTATGACCTTAGATCACTTATATTTTCGCAAAATATTTCAACACTTTTCTCTATTTTCAAAATGTGTTTTCAAAATACTAACATTTGATTTCTTTCTTTATGGATTTTGTGGGTGTAATCCACTGAAAACCCTCAGGAGACAAAACTCCTCCTCTAGGGGAAACTTAGAGGTTTAACGGCTTGTTGCACATGCTCAGTGCAATCGCGTCACCTGCGAAAGTGGTGTAATAATTTTCTTAGTTTTTTGTTTTGCTCGGGACGAGCAAAAGATAAGTGTGGGGGTGTGATTAGTCTTTAATTTTGCATAATTTTCATCACATCTCACATTTATTTGATAAATAAATTCTGCTAATAATACTTTGCTTGCTTGATCCTGGGTCAATGGAGTTCAAATAAAGAAGAAGACCCAAATCACCATTTAATTGGTGATTAAAGGGGTATTAAAATAGCCATTGAACTAGAGGAGCTTATCTGTCAAAACCAGGGGCGCTAAACCAGAAACCGGGCACGTTAGCCGACAGGGGGACAACAGCGCAGCACGCAGCAGGTGGCGCCGCACGCGCCGCCCAAGGAAAGCCGTGGAAACGCGGCATTTTGCCGCGTTTTCGCGGCCAAAACCAGAAACCAAGAGATCCAGCCGACAGGGGGACAACCAGGCGGCGCGCAGCAGGCAGCACTGCGCGCGCCGCCAAAGTAATGCCGCGGAAACGCGGCATTTGCCGCGTTTCCGCGGCAACACGGCCGCGCCGCGAGCGCCGTTTCGGGTCACATCTTGTCCCCTGGCCCCCTATTCCCTTGGCGCCTATAAATACCCCCCTAGGGTTCCTGAGGAGGAGATATGCAGGGGTAGGAGTAGTTTCTCTTCTCCATTTTGTATTTTAGGGTAGTTTAGATTAGGTTAGTTCCTCTTCCTCCATTGTATTTTCCATTTTGTAGATCTTATATTAGGGAGAGAGAGAGTGGTACATGTTGGGAAGCAAGAGTGCTTGTAATAGAAGGTGACAATCTATGAAAGGTGCTCTCTTTACCTCTCTATGTTTACTTCTCTCCAATCTCTTTACATGTGTAGCTAGTTTTTCACTCATGGCAACTAACTACTAACCACCAACTAGTTTAACTTCTTTTATGATAATCCACATGAATCTAATAGCCTCATTTTGGCCTTGCTCTTGCAAGAGCCATTGATGGCTCATGATAATGGATCTAACACTAACTTCCTAACCACTAACAAGTTAACATTATTTTATTCCATGCTTACTTTTTCATAGTATTGATGGTTTAAATGTAGCTTGCACTTGTTTTGTTGAGTTGGGTTGTGAAGAGTTATATATGGGTCATACTTTGAATCGCTCTTGAACCAAGGACTAGTGATGGCCAATGATACGTGTGAGGCAACTATCACTAAGAGGTTAGCGTGTTGGTGAAGTCATTAGTAGTTAGTAGCTGTGAGTTTTCTTTCTCTTTCACTTATTTTAGAAATATACCAAAAACTACAAAAACCATTCTTTTCTATGTTTCCCACTTCTTCGTATTTCACCATACTTCTCTTTTCATTCTTTCTTTTCCTTTCTTTTCATTCTTTAAAACTTTGAAGAACTTTTAACAAACACGTGAATCAACTGGTAAAGCTTCTATCGCCTCCCGTCCTTGTGGATACGACCCGTATAGCCACTTCGCTACTATGGAAGAATCGCAAAAGCAGTAACTTCGACCCACTCTCTTTCTACTTTTCTTGTGCTTGCTTTTTGCCGATCAGGAAGAAGATGATGGCATCATTGGGAAGAGTGACATTCTCAGGAGTTTTCATCATCAGGCGCGTCAACCAATGTCCCTGAAAGCACTTTTGGCAGAGTTTTTGTCGGTTTGGTTGAAGAGGTGTATGGTATCATCTCCTTCTAGCGATGTCATCCTTCCCACTGTCTTATTGCCGGCCGTTCGTCTGGTACACGGTCGCTCTCTTGGAGTGCTGTATTCAATGAGGTCTTCGTGCATTAATGAAGGCTTTTTACTGACCACCGGTAATGAGGAGGGGAAAAGGGACGATCTTACCCCGTGACGGACCGAACCCCAGGATTCAATTGCCATACACTTACTTGATAGCACGGTTCGCTCTTTACTATCCAGCTATTATTCAAGCTAGGAAAGAGCCTCCAGAGGGTGTTCGGGTAGCGCACCTCCGCCGATTTGAGGGTTCCTCAGGATCGCGGACTTACATAGCTGCGGTCCGTAAGCTGTCATGCCGGTACGACATGATAGTCTCTTTCGGTGCTTCCCCTATATCTGCGAAAGATGTTGCTAAGCCGGGAAATTTTTGAATGGCTGGTTAGCATCTGGCCTTCTCACTTAGTATATAGGAGCGGGGATACCTACTATTTGGAGCCATACGTCCCCAGCCAGTTTGCTCGTCAGTTCAGATATGACCAACTTTATGTTGGCAATCCGAACACTAACCTGGCTTTCATGGGGAGCTTAATTGATGGTGCACGCGCTTGGCGGTACTTCATTGCTGGTTGTACCGAGGCACGGCTGTGCATGCCATTGAGGACCCCAAACCTACTGATGACTTTGGGAATGGTACAGAACTTCAAGCTCTGCGACAACCGGATTTACTATTAACTCCTTTGGCTTGAAGTGGATCTCCCAGCGACTGAAGCAGAAAGTCATCGAGAAGGGTAAGGGCAAAAGAGTCCTGGTGCCAGGCATTCCGAAGTTTATTTCCACTGCCGATAGTGAGGCTTCGGACGCTGAAAGCCCTCGCTTTAAAGAAGTTGCGGTGTTAAGGCTCCAGCAGATGATCCTGGCGGGGTAGGCACGGCCCCTATGGAAGACGTGGAAGTGGAAGAGGTGGAGGAAGAAGATCCTGACGTCCAAGTCAAGCGAAAGCAGTAAGGTGGATCTCGTAGGAAGAGGGCGGTAAAGAAGCCTCGTCGCTACACTCTCACTGTTATTGCAGAGGGTGAATCAGCTGCAGTTGCTCCTCCTCCTGCCCCGTTAGTTAATAGGCTATCGGCGTAAAAACAAGCAACTGACAAAGCTGCTCCCTGTAGGCTGTCTAAAAATCATTAAAGACAAGTCATCAAAAAGTAGAGTCCAAACTCCAGACGTAGGGCTAATCATAGCCATCACAACAGCATCAAGACGCGAGGGTCAAAACCCGCGTCTTAGCATCTCTGCAGCACCAAGACACGAGGGTCGAAACCCGCGTCTCAGCATCTCTGGAGCACCAAGGCGCGACGGTCGAAACCCGCGTCTCAGCATCTCTGCAGCAACAAGGCGCGACGGTCAAAACCCGCGTCTCAGCATCACTGCAGCGTCAAGGCGTGAGGGTCGAAACCTGCGTCTCAGTTATAACTGCCCTCGTTATGGGGCCAATCACTGCCCACATAATGAGGAAGTTAACCCCCATTATGGAGCGTTTTTAGGGGGCACGTTCACCCCTGAAACCTCTATAAATAGTCTCGTTGCTATGGAGAAGGGGTCAGTCAGTTGATCAGATAATTCTGGGAGAAGAATTTCGCTTGCGAGCTTTAGAAGCCCCGAGACTTCCACCGAAAAGAAAGAGAGTTCTACTCTTCAAGCAACTTGCTGCGTACACGTCAATCTTTACCTATAATCTCTTTGAGATTCCTGGTCGACAGGAGCTGTGTTACTCCGTCTACCGTCAAAAGAGAGAATTCCCAAGAGGTCCTGACGTTCACCCGGTCAACGAAAAATAAGATTCACTTTCCACTGCCACATCAAGAACCCAGCATTAAACAAAGGGGAGATTCAAGTCTAAACATCTCCCCTCCCTTGTAGTCGGAGTGTTCATCCGCTGTAATTTTTCATTTGATTCAAGAAAATTTTACAAGGAAACTTCTCCCACCGTACAAGAGATGGCGACTCCGCTAGGGACTACTTTCTCTACTGAAGAGCAAGTTGTGGCGCAAGGTGACGTCGCCTGTATGGGAAAAATGGTCGAATCACTTGTCGTAGAATTCGACCAGGCGAAGTATGAAGAGTTCCTCTCTTCTGGCTCCAGTAGCCCTAAGGCCCAGGCCTATCGCAGAGTCTCTTCGGGGATTTGCTCTCAAGTCCGCTCTGAGATCCTCTCAGACGCGACTGGTGAGAAGGATGTCGTGGCTAATCGCATCATGCGTAACGCCTGCGTCAATGTCTCCCAGGAGACCCGCGTGGTTAACATCCCTGATGTTCAGCCTGTTCATCCTCTTCCTCAGGGCCAGGTTACCGGGGGTTCCCTTCAACCCACACGACATAACCGGAATGCCGAACGGCGACGGAGGCGGCATGCGCGTCAACTGCAAGTCGGGACAACTGTTTGTCCAACAGAGGTAGGACGCGAGGTTCAGACCCGCGTCTCTTCTGAACCATGTCAGACACGTGAAGTCCGCGTTTGGCAACCTAAATGTGAGATTCACCAAGCTCGCGTTTCTGAAGCACCGCTTCCCAAAGAGCAACGCGGAGTTCGTGCTCTTTGTCAAACACATGAGGCGCGCGCCGCCTCTATACGCGGGACCCAGCAGCCCTGTGTTTCTCAAGCATCTTTGTCTAGATGCGACAATCGGCAACACGAGAGCCGCATCTCTTCTCAGCAGAGACGCCAGACTCGCGTTCCAGAGCTGAGACCCAAGAGCTGTGTTCATGAGCCCCACATCTCAGCTGTGCGAGGCAAGGAGAACTCTCGCAAGTTGAAAAGCCCTCGACAATCCGAGGCTAATCTCTTCGATCCCCCTCCCGCAGATCTAAGGGATTATTTGATAAGGAAGAGAAGTGCTAGTCGGATCACTCCATCATGTTGCTGCGAACAGCTTATCACAATGCTCTCTGAGTGCCGTTGCAGTTCACACGCAAGCCAGCAGTCAAAATTTAGACAGCTGACTCTAACTCCCCGATCAGCTAAAAGAAATCGCTCCCAGAAGAGGAGGACTTTCTCTGACACGGAATACCCTGAACTCACTGCAAACATGACAAACAGGAGTAGGGGAAAGCAACCTGTGGTCAGCTCCGACGAGTCTGACACAGAGCCGGAAGGAGTGTACTGACATACTCGCACTCGGATTGGGGTAATTCCCTCGATCTATTACAGTGCTCTGGCTCGGGGCATTGAAGTAAATGACTCGCATTCCGCCATTGCAGAGTCACAGGCTTCGAACTCTTCCATAGAGAAGGAGGCCTTTATCTACTTGACAAATACTCCTGAGGAGACACCCAGGCGCTTGGAGCAGCAAGCCCAGGTCAAGAAGGAACAATTTGAGATGATTCGCGCTCAACAAGAATCTATCGATTCCCTCAAGCAAATGCTGGCACAATTGCTTAAAGATAAGAGGAAGTCAACTGACAAAGCCTCCTCTAAAAAGTCTAAAGGCAAATGAAAAGAGGGAGAAAGCTCATCTTCTGTACATATTGAGAAGAAAGAGCAATCTACTTCTGACTCATCCAAATCCTCACCTCAGGATCAAGACGACCGAGACCAGGGAAGGGTTCATTCTAAAAGAATGAATCAATTAGAATAATGTCTTGAGGCCCTTACTAATCGAAAAGGCCTTCAAGAAGCAGGAGTGGTCCGGCCATATCCGGCTGAGTGGGACCTTGTTCCATACCCTCCCAAGTTCAAAGCTCCGACCCTCCAAGCATTCGACGGCAAAGGTCACCGAACCAACATATCTACTATTTTAAGTCTCAGACAGGGAATGTAGTAGATAATGATGCCATCCTGGCACGTTTGTTCATCGGCACCCTAAAAGGGCTTGCCTTTGAATGGTTCATGAAGCTCCCAGAAGACTCCATTAAGAATTGGGGCGATTTAGAGAAGCTCTTTCTGACACGCTTCTTTGAAGACGACTCAGAGGTCACAATGCCTACTCTTTTGGCTACAAAGCAGCGAAAGGGGGAGTCCGTCAAATCATTTGTACAAAGATTTCAGAATGTAGCACTCCGATGTCCAAGCAGTATGACCCAGGTCTCCCTGGTGGAAACATGCTGCCGCAATCTACAAACTTTGCTCCTCGCCCAAATAGGAGTTGCTGAAAGCCGCACCTGAAAACAATTGATCCAACAAGGTGAACAGGCTGAAGAAATTATCGCCTGGGTTAGGGCAGAAGAAAACAAACCAATACTTGAAAGGTCGACAAGGCGTGCACCAGACGCATCCCTCCAAACAAAAAGGAAGGATAACTTGGCGACAGAGACCAAATCCCCGTCAAACCTCAACCGGTCAAGGGAAGTGGCTCTTCAAGTCAGCCGCGCGCCAGCAAGCAGTATTCCTTCAAGGACGAACATGTTGACTCGCTGTTCAAGTTACTTAACAAGAGCAACAGACTGAAGCTTCCTGAAGCTAAACGCCCTGAAGAAGTCGGTAAAACCGATAATTTCAACTACTGCCTGTATCATAGGATGCTGAGACACCCCACCAAGAGCTGTTATGTCTTCAAAGACATCCTTCAGGCTTTGATTGACGCAGAGGTATTAAAACTCCGGCCAGAGCAGAAAAAAGTAACGGCCAATATGACATCATTCCTCCAGTTTGGAAGACAACCTCCAACACCCTCTGGAGTAGTCCCCATCCCAAGAGGGGAGCTAAGAATGGTCAACATAGACCCTCACCGTCAGCAAGAGAAGGGTCTTGTACCTGTTCCCACACCTCAGGGAGGAGTTATGTGGGTTCATCCCGACCTTGTGGACGGCCAGCAATGGACCACTGTTACCAGCAGAAGGTCCAGAGGCAAAGCGAAAGCTTCATCCTGTAATGTGGTGTGCGCTTCTTTCCGAGAAGAGAAAACTGGTGTTCCCGCACTGACTGATTCAGAAGAGGAAACAATAGTCCTCACTGCAGAACCCAACCAACTTGTGGCGGAAACTCGTTCGGGTCAGTCATATTTGAAAAAGTATGACGAAATGGCGCCGACTCCTCCTAAACTCGCTACGGAGTCAGCCAAGCCCTCCACAAAACAACCCGTGGAGAGACAGAAAGAGCTTCGATTTTCCAAAGCTCTCTCAAAAGACATCGCAGAAGGATCCACGACACCTTACCGTTTTGACGTCCTGACTCAATTGGCCAATATCCCGGCCCGAATTACTCTTTATGAGCTCCTATCAAAGTCAATCAGAGAAGCTTTGAGAGAGGCTCTAGCTGACGCTGAGGTTTTTATGACCCAGGTGCCGGTTGGACCATGGGAGGAAGATGTAGCCAAAATGCTCCCTACATCATCTTCATGGCAGATGATATGCAGGTTAAAAGGAAACATGATCGACCCCTATACTTCACTGGGTATATTAGATCATCTGAGGTAAACCGTATTCAGGTAGATCCAAGGTCTGCATTGAGCATTATGCCTCGCCGGGTCATGCAACATTTAGGGATTCCTACCTACCGGTTGAGCGCCACCCAGACTATCATTTATGGGTTCAATGCCAATGGTACCCGTCCAATGGGAAAGATCAAGCTCAAATGTCAGATCGGGGACTTAAGGTCGGAAGTGACATGCTACATGATCGATGCTGACACCTCCTACAATTTGCTGTTGGGACGACCATGGATTCATCGTAATTCTATCGTTCCCTCCACCCTCCACCAAGTCATGAAATATGTTGACGAGAGCAGAAGGGTACGAACGTTGATTGCCAAAAGGCATCCGTTCAAGGGAGTGGAAAACTATTTCACAGACTCTCTCCTGTATTAAGACTCTGTGGAAACAAACAAAATCCCGCAACCAGAGGAGCCAGACTCTGGTAATGAAGCCGACACCGAGCCGGAAAAAGAAGAGTGCATGTGAGAACTAGATCCACTTATAACGAGCATTGATAAGCTCAATGTTTATATAACCGCCAATGATGTAGGTGGATGGTATATTAATGAAGAATTAAATTTGGCTTATTTTTCTGTGTTCGCTTCTGATTCAGTACCGTCAGACACTAGTACTAAAATGGACGGCGACCCCTGGTCGGCAATGGATGCTTTGACATTATTGCATGTACCAGTGAAGTCATCTTTCGAAACGTACCAAGATGCTGGCGATGCGCAGGAATCAATATTCATAGTTCCAGCAAGAAAGAAAGGCCAAAAACCAATTCTTTTCGGACAAATTAAATCTGAGCCGATGTCTCGTGAAGAATCAGAAAGCGAGAAAAAACCCCCTCAGTTCGGTCATTATGGGCCAAGTGTACTCAGAATGATGGAAAGTATGGGGTATGATCTGACAAATGGTCCAGGGGTGAACTTCGGCAAAGGAAGGAGAACACTGCTTCGATCTTTTGTACCAAAAGGGAAAACCCCTGATTATTATCATCGGACTCGCAGGGGGTTGGGCTATGTGTCAACTCCGATCCTATCAGCCTCTGAGTCTGAAGAGTCATTATGCCATAATTACTCATCAGGCACGTCATCGTGGGAGTCAGATTTTAGTGTCGGCAACATCTTCAGAGAACTTTCAGTGAATATGGTTTCAACCAGCCATCTGGAAGACAAAGATGAAGAGATGATCCAGTCTGATACAGATCCTTGGATCAAACACTTAAATGCTCTTTGGGATACTCGCTTTGAACAGCGCGAGCCACCCACGGAAGATAAGATTGCTCAGATTAATCTAGGAGATGAGACTAATCCTAAGCCCATCTTTATAAGCGAAAGCATGTCGCCTTCTGAGAAAGAGGATTTAATATCTCTTATGCGAGAGTATATAGACGTTTTCGCCTGGAATTATGAGGACATGCCTAGACTTGATTCTCGAGTGGCTATGCATCGCCTCAACATTAATTCGGACGTAAAGCCTGTCAAACAACAGCAGCGACAGTTCCGTCCAGAAGTAATGGAGGCAATTCAGTCAGAAGTCAAAAAAACTTATAAACTCTGGCTTTATCAGGGAAGAACAACATCCTGATTAGGTAGCCAATATTGTTCCTGTTACCAAAAAGAATGGAAAGATCCGGATCTGTATTGATTTTCGCGATCTGAACGAGGCCTGTCCCAAGGACGAATTCCCACTTCCAATCACGGATGTCATGATTGACAATACGTGTGGATTCGAGCGAATGTCCTTCATGGATGGATTCTCAGGGTATAACCAAATCAAAATGTATCCTGATGATGAAAAGCATACCTCTTTCAGGACACCACTGGGGGTATACTGCTACACCATCATGCCCTTTAGACTAGAGAATGCGGGGGCGACATATTAGAGGGCCATAAATACCATTTTCCACGAACACATGCGCAAAACGGTGGAATACTATGTTGACGACATTGCAGTAAAAAGCCGCGCTAAAGGTGATCATATAACCGATTAAAAGGTTATCTTTGACATCATGCGGGCCCATCAATTGAAGATGAACCCCACTAAATCCTTCCTGGGGGTGGCCAGTGGCAAATTCCTAGGGTCTGTCGTAACCTCCACAGGAATTCATTTGCACCCGGAAAAGGTTCGCGTCGTTCAGGAGATGCAACCTCCACAGAATCTCAGAGAACTCAGGGGATTACAAGGACGATTGGCATACATCTGAAGGTTCATCTCAAATCTCTCCAGAAGATGTCAACCCTTTACCAAATTAATGAAGAAGGGTGTCTCGTTCATTTGTGACAATGCTTGCCAACAAGCATTTGAGGAAATCAAATAGTACCTCACACAACCACCAGTCCTTGCAGCTCCGGTGTCCGGAAAACCTTTCCTGATATACGTCCGAGCAATGGATCATTCTTTAGGAGCTTTACTAGCCCAGAACAATGATCAAGGACGCGAACAAGCAATCTATTATTTGAGTAGAACCATGATTGGAGCCGAACATCGATACAACCCAATCGAGAAGGAATGTTTGGCGTTGGTGTTCGTTGTTCAGAAAATGTGACACTATTTGATAGGCCAAACTATAAACGTCATATCAAAGGTCAACCCCTTGAGGTTACTCATGATAAAGCCTTCAGCGTTAAACGACCGATTGGCAAAATAGGCCATACTGCTATCCCAATATGAAATGCGCTTTTTACCACAAAAAGCCGTGAAGGGACAAGCGGTGGCGGATTTCCTGGCTGAGCATCCAGGTCCGAGGGCAACCAAACTTTACGAGGATCTCCCAGACGAGATCGTTGAAGTTTGCCTAACCCAGACATCTTTCGAAAGACAAGTGTGGCAACTTTTCTTTGATGGTGCATCGAGACAGGCCCAAAAGGACATATCATAGCAGGAGTAGGGGTAGTACTCGTATCCCCACAGAACTATGTGATTTCTCGAGCCTTCTCATTAACCGAGCCTTGTTCCAACATTGTAGCAGAGTACAATGCCCTTTTGATTGGAATGCAACTCGCCGATGAGATTGGCGTTAAAAATCTCGAGGCATATGGTGACTCTAAACTTATCGTCAACCAAGTTCGCGGGGAGTACGAAGTCAGACATGAGGATCTAGTACCCTATTACAATGCGACTGTTCACATGGCCAGGAAGCTCACAAGCATTTACATCGACCATGTACCCTGCCAGCAAAATGCGCATGCATATGCACTGGCGTCTCTCGCTGCCTCACTAGCCCTTCCAGCTGGAGTAGTAGAGAAAATACTTGTCCATAGCCATGACCTGTATTGTCCAAGAATCACTTCTGAAGATTACCAGAAGCCAACAGGAGATTGTCAAGTCAAAGAAGCTCTTGAGTCGTCAACTGGCCCAGAGCATAGAGACTGGCGATTCCCTTACATCGATTATGTCTTATATGGCATCCTGCCTGATGATACCAAAGAAGCGGCTGCCATTAGAAGGAAAGCCCCCAAATTCTACTATAATGCGATCACACGAACATTGTATCGTCGATCGCATGACGGGATCTTGCTTCGCTGCCTATCATAAAAAGAGGCACAGGAGGTATTGAAAGAAGCCCATGACGGTATGTGTGGAGCCCATCAACCTGGCCCAAAACTTGGGGATCGACTCCAAAGGTTGGGATATTATTGGCCTAAGATGATCTCTGACGCCATCACTTATGCCAAAGATGTCACGCCTGCTAAGTGCATGGTGATTTCATCTATCAAGCACCAGGGTACCTTCACTCTACAACTTCTACCTGGCCATTTGAGATGTGGGGCATGGACGTAGTTGGCCCCATCAGTCCACCGTCATCAAAAGGACATCGGTTCATTTTAGCCATAACCGATTACTTTTCCAAATGGGCTGAGGCCATTCCATTGAAGGAGGTAAAGTCGTCTGATGTGATCAAATTCGTTAAATATCACGTCATCTACCGTTTTGGTGTACCTCGGTGAATCGTCCATGACAATGGATCCTAGTTCGTCAGTCAGGCTTTCCAGAGGTTCTGCACTAAGTTCAGAATCCAGAGTGTGTCCTCAACGGCATACTACCCTGCCGCCAATGGTCTCGCAGAAGCTTTCAACAAGATCATTGGCAAGCTTCTCAAGAAATTCGTCTCGAAAAGTCAGCGTGACTGGGACGACAAGTTAGGTGAATGCTTATGGGCATATCGCACAACTGTTCGAACACCAAAGCTACGCCATTTTCTTTGGTATATGGGTGTGAAGCCGTGCTTCCACTAGAAATCCAAATTCCATCTCTACGCGTCGCCTTAACAGTAGAGATGACAAAGAAGGAGAAGCATCGACTGCGACTCCAAAAATTGGAAGCCTTAGATGATAAACGTCTGCAGGCTCAACAACAAATCGAGCTTTACTAAGCCCGAATTACCAGAGCCTTCAATAAGAAAGTTAAGGCGCGAACTTTCAAGAAAGGTGACCTTGTCTTAGCCATCAGAAGACTTATGGTAATGACGCATAAGGCAAAAGGAAAATTTCAGGCCAAATGGAAAGGACCATTTGTAGTAGTCAGTTTACTCAAATGGTGCATATCGCCTCATAACTTCAAATGGCGATACACTCATGATGCCGATCAATGGCAGATTCTTGAAGAAGTACTATCCTTAATAATACTTTTTCTCTGATCAAGTTAATACTACACCTCTGATCAAAGCTCCAGATCCAAGAAAAGTTCTTGTAAATCTTGAGAAAGAAACAAAAGATGAAACTTGGGTTTTAGTATTGCTCTCTTCATTAACGTCTGATGCCTCCGGCGGCTAAGGACAGAGGAAAATGTTGGCTTCTAAGTCCAACATAAGTCTTCAACAACTCATCATGCTGAGGGGAATAGCATGGCTAGCCCAACTCAAACGGTAGTTGGTAAAGGCACACCAAATCCGTTGATAGCTGAGGGTTTGCTAAAAATCCTAAGTGAACTTGGTCCCACTCTCTCCTCTAAAATTCCTTACCAATTCTCAAACACGGAATGGTAGGCCCATAAAAATACAGTCACTGCTACGTTAACATTATACCTTTGGCAATGAAAATTTTCAATACTCCCTAATAAGTACAAACCTTACTTGTCTCAATTCTGTATGGAGTAGCATGCCTTCAAATTTGTAGAGTTAACACTACACCTCTGACACTTCCAACTTCACCTGTCACTTCTCATCAATAGAATGATAAGTCTTCAAAATTGCTTATATCGCAAATCAATTCAATGTCAAGTTTAATATTACACCTCTGACATTTCAAATTCTACCTGTCACTTCTCATCAATAGAACGACGGGTCCTCAAATTGCTCCTATCTCGAGCCAATTTCTGTCAAGTTAATACTACACCTCTGACAAATTACTGTTAAGTTTCACATTACACTTCTAACAGTGATTAAGTTGCTGCCAAGTTCAATACTACACCTCTGACAGTCACTTCCCCTCAGGCTTCCGTATCGAAGCTGACATGAGCGATGTTAAGTTTAACATTACACCTCTAGCATCCAGGTCATTGCTAAGTTCAACAATACACCTATGGCCATGACTTTCCCTCGGACTTCCTTGTCAAAGTCGAGATGACAAATGCCAAGTTCAAAATTATACCTCTAGCATTACCCTCACTGTCAAGTTAAACATTACACCTATGACAGTGACACTTTTCAGTCTTCCCAAATAAAGTTGAAACACTCTTGAGTTAAGTTAATCTTACACCTCTGACTCACACCCTTGTCAAGTTAACATCACACTTCTGACAAGACTTTATTCAACCCGTTAAGTTAATATTACACCTCTAACGGAAAAAGTCCTTCTAGATTTCCCGCAAGTCTAGTCTCACTTGTTATTCTTGTCAACAGAATAACAAGTCCACGTAAAAACATTGTTAGATTAACATTACACCGTTAACAGTATTTTTCGCTAAATCCCCAGCTGGGTCTTAGTCAAGTTAATTCCAAACTTCTGATGAAAACTCATCCTCCCTAGGGGTACAAATTCCACTGGTCATTCTCATTTATAGATTGACAAGTCTATAAGAATTATCTCAACTCTGTCAAGTTAATATCACACCTCTGACAGCATGGTTGGATTCCTAAAATAGGATCTTTCTACAAAACTTTGACTCGTTAAGACTATTATCGTATTGTTGACAAGTCAAAGATCCTTTACTTCTATTCATCTGATTTTCAATACAAAAAAAAAAAGAAATTCAAGACAATAGAAGAAGACAAGGAAAAAGTGTCGCTTTTATTTATATATGAAAGTGATACAAAACGCTCTCTTATACAATAAGATTGAGTGTTACAATACAGAAGTACAAAGAAGTCCCTCTCTCAGTAAAAGGTTGCACTCACTCCCTAAAGCATTCTCACCACTCCAAATACACGATATTTGGAAGAGCGCCAAAGAAGGGCTGAGCACTATTGTAATGATCGGATGCTGATTACATCATAATGCATGACGTAAACATCGAAGGAGTCCATCGTTGACCAAGAATAATGGTGTTTCTTGAGGTCGAAATGTAGCAGAACCTTCTGATTCCACCTGACCAACTGGTGTAGGCCATGATCCTTCGTTCATGAACATCTCTACCACCAGAAAGTCATCTAATGAACATGAACTTTTCATCTATGTCACTTCTGGGTAAGATTGGTGAAGGGAGGATTCGAGACCTTACAGGTGACGTCCTCTTTCCAGTGACCTGCAAGAGGACCATACCCACCACCATATCCACCGCCATACCCACTGTGACCATGGCGAACCCAGGGGCATGACTGGTGCATCGTGTCCAATGAGGTCTCGACGGATGTAATCACCCGCGCAAATCCTCGTCTCCCATAAACAGGAGCCGTGACTTCTCCTCCAATGGTCGACCATCGAACAAGTTCGCTGGCCGATATATTCTCCCAAGGGCCCAGCGAATATGCGAAAGGATGATTGAGGCTACCTGCGAGAAGTAAAAACCAGAAGGTTAGTATTCTGAAACAGGAAAACTGAAGGACAGACGCGACATAGCTGTGAACTTCAGACGCAGGGATGACCCACGCAGAAAGTCAATATTCTGTTACAACAGAAATAGACGCGATCAAAGTTGTGGATTTCGAATATACACAGATTGGAACACGGTCTAGTTTTAGACCCGCGTCTAAAATATGAGACGCGAAGAGAACCAGACGCGAAAATTGCCACATCCTTATTTGAGAAATAAGGATTGCTACATTCAAGTCTGAAACCTTCGGCCAAAATTAAAATTCTTCTAAGTCAACAGCCTCAAACGCGAGCTCTATATGCAAAGCTCGCGTCTCACAGTCCAGGTGCAAAGTCCATTACACTCGCGTCCAGAGGATTTTGAGTTAAAGTTTAGACTCAATCAACTCGCGCTTCATCAAGAAGTCTAAAAGGCGCAACTTCTAAATAATGAGCGCACCAGTCAGGGTTCAAGAGAAGGTCAAGAAGGTGAATCTCTTCAAGGGACAGAAAAACTGAAACTCGGTAGGGCTGAGTATTTCATGGTGGACAAGTAATTCCTACCCGCAGAATAACCCTTTAAAGGTTGAACTTTCTGCATCAAGGCGCGGATATAAAAAGTACTCAGAAGGACGCTTTTTGATCTTGAAATCACTTGACGGTAATAATCTTCATAAAAGATTAAAGAAAAGCATGAAAGCTTTGGGTCTTCGTTGTCCATGGGGGCAAATCACATTGAAGGAAGAAGATGAAGTCCCTCAGAGCGCCTGCTCTCAAGGGGAAATAGTCTAAGCAATGGACTGTTAAGGGGCCGAGGCCTATTTATAGGCAACTCGTAAGGCCTGTGATTAATGGCGTAAAAATCAGAACCATCGGCCTTAATTCCCGCACGTACGTCAAAGCCCAATAGAGAGCTGACGCATGGATTGCCGTTTCGGAAACGTCAAGGACGCAAGTCCCCAATCGTCAACGCCGACTTGGCATTTAAAGATATTAATGCCAAAGCCCAGTGAAGAGCTGATGCGTGGATTGCTGTTTTGGAAATGCCAAGGACGCAAGTCCCCAATCGTCAACGCCGACTTGGCATTTAAAGATATTAATGCTAAAGCCCAATTGCCGCTTCGGGAAACATCGAGGACGCAAATCCTCGAATCGTCAACACAACTTGGCATTTAAAGGTCCAACCAGATCATTAAAACGGGTCGCATGCGACACTTGGGAGGTCACGTCAAGTGCAGACTCAATGGTCACGTCCTAAAATCCGCGTCCCGTCATAAACCCAAAGGCTGCGTTCCTTTCATTTCTGCTAAGAGACTTTCTATCGCGTTTCTGAGAGGATAAAGAGCCACGTCTCCTCAGCGAATTGGATCCTAAGTCCGTATCAAATTGAAAGCTGCGTTCCGAAGCTTGCATCCCCAACAGAGAAGGCCTATGAACTCAGAACTGCGTCTCAATTGCGAGATGACAGTTGTATTTTTATCATAAATTCAATACAGCCTAAGTTTGCGCCTTACCAAGGGTCCAGAGACGCGTCTCTACTGAGCCAGTGCTGCGTCCCCATCAACTAGCTGAGATCCTTGCGTCAGTCTTGAGGAGCCTAAGACCGCGTCCCCACTACATCCTGAATTCTGCATCCTGACAGAATTAAAGGCCGCGTCTAGGGATCCGCGTCCTTCCATAATCAAAGCCGCATCTTTATCAAAAAGGAGATTTCACGCGTCTTCACGGCATCTCCATTAGCGGGTCAGAGTCGCGTTGCCCAGCACCGCGTTTCGCTCAAGAACTCAGTTCATCCTGAGTTTATTATTCATGGCCGACTAAAGACTACAGTCAAAGGCTGTGGTTATAAAATTGAGTTCATCTACAGCTAGCAAAAAAAAAACTTGAAATGGGGCAAAATTCTGAAGACCTTTATTATTTGATTCAAAAATTGTAAAAGTAATACAGACACTCTTGACAAGTAGAGTGTTCTTTTTAAACAAAAAAAGGGAGAGGCCAATAATCTTGCTTCGCCAAAGAACGGATTTGTTCTCGGAGACGATGCATCTCGTGTTGACGTGCCTTCTCAGCCTTCATCAGAGCTTGGACCCGCAGCTCCTCCTCAGACAAAAATCTCATCGCAGCCAGTTGCGCTTGAAGAGACTCCAATCTGGAGGAATGAACGGAGAGGCTTTCTTCAGCTTGCGTTCTAGCATTTTTCAGCTCCTCCAGCCTTTTCCTAGCAGCGGCAAGCTTCTGCTCATTGATCTCAATCAAGGCTTGTACCCTGGCTATGGTAGCTCGAGCAGTGGTAATAACCTGCTCTGCATTCTGTATGACGATTTCAGATTCGTTCGAATCGCCAATCAGCCTTTGGTGGTTAGCTTGGAAATGCTGGAGATGGCGGGTCTCTTCAGCTATTTGTTCCTCCATCTCCTTTCGCTCATGTTCTTGAGCAGCAAGAAGCTTATTCAGGGTTGTCCGAGCCTCGTCTACTGAACCAGCATTCTCCAGAGTCTTGAGCTCCTTCAGGTGGCTCCCCAGTTGCTCCACCAGCATCAGGCATGCCCTAGCCTGCGATGGACTTCCAGTATGGCCAATATTCTCGATCTAATTTTCGAGAAGTATTCAGGCAAACTCGAAGAGCTGCCCCCAGAAAGGATGAGGTCAATACAAGATCTCATGGAAGCAAAAAATTATTGCACCATTTGACGTGCTAGCTCTTCCATGATGTCATTAACTGGAGAGAACTCTGCTGATGTACTCCCGGACCCCCTTTCCATGATAGGGCGAGAGATGGGAATCAATTTAGGAGTAAGGCCGACGATAGGTTCATCAGGTACTAAGATGGTCGCCGACACTTCCGGGGCGGTTATTGTTGTAGCAGCCTCCACTGCGATTGGAGTAACAGCAAACCTTTCGACATCAGGTTCCCAGGTCGAGGTTTGAACTGTACTGCCTTCTGCGTCAATGCCTGTCGCAGGATTCTCTACTTGAGCTACTCCAACACTCTCTGTAAATCATCGAAACATCAACCATGACAATAAAAAGGAGGATATTCAATGCATCAGTATTCTCTTACCAAGTTGAGGGTCTGAAGATGGCACGTTCCTGGATAGGTCATGTGGGGTTGAGGCTTCCCCAACCTCAACGATTGCACTTTCCTGAGGCATCCCGGTAATAGGAGCCTCAAGGCCCTCTTGCTGGGCAAGCTCTTGAATCATCTCTTCAATATGAGAAGAGGTGGTGGCCTCACCGTCGACAGCCAGCCCTGAAAATCAAAGTAAATGTCAGAACACTTCCCTAACTTGAGAAGGAGATGGTTCAAGAAAATAAGAAAAGTACCTTCGGTGGCTGTAATTATTGCTAACTGTGAAGCCGCCACAGGGTCGAGTCCTTGTATCTCTTCCTCTGAAATATGCGAAAATTTGCTCGTGTCAGGAAGAGCGGGTTCGTCGCCAAAATCAACTTCTTCGCCAGAATAATATCCATGTTCTTCGGACGATGAAGATGACAGTTCAACACAAGCAGGCTCAGCAATCGAGGCTTTACTGTTGAGCCCCTAGTAGTAGGACTGGGATCAACAGTCTGTGAAGTGGGCATCAATACACTGGGAGACCCAGGCTGTTGTATTTCAGCCCTCCTCTCATAAACTGAAGAAGGCCCAGGCTGGGTTGAAACCCCTAGGATTTCAACGTTATCCCTCCCTACTAAGTCAACTTTGGGTTGCTCAACCTCTTCAGTTGTGGCGGGTTCATCTGCAAGTTCCCCTTCTTTCAGGATCATGGGGCCCCTGCTGCATAGACCGCGAGGACGAAGAGAGGGAATCTCCTCTCCTCCTCCTCTTCCTCCCTCTGCTCCTCAACACCAAAAGGGACTACCTCAGACATTGAAGCTTCAGCCTCCGAGTCTCTCCTAGCCTTCTTCAGAATAGGCTCACCCTTAGAAGTAGAGCCATGGGAACGCTTGGACACAGCCTGCCGACTCTTTTTACCGGGCTGCTCCTTGGGTGCTGCCGCTCTCGGTCCCACCCCTGTTTCCCCTCCTGCTTCTTTCTCGGCTGGCTGGTACTCCTCCATACCTCGAGCGCGTTTGTTGGACTCCGATTTGTCCTTATAAGTCGCCTTGATGCTCTTGATGCATGAGATATTTATTGAGAAATCAGGCATCTTGCTAGCCAGGGAGTACCAAGTACAGAAGCTGAGGCTAGTGTAACAGTCGGGCGTCTTGTGAGGCAAGCTGAAACAGCTTTTGTCCCTCCAGTCACACTATAATACCATGCCCGAGCACCTTTAAACAAATTCCCACTGAAGGAGAGTTTGGCATTGGGGTTACCGACATATAATTGATCATAGCCGAATTGTCGAGCAAAACGGCTCGACATATAAGGCTCGATCGTAAATGAGTTCCCTTGCCGAAAGAGCAGATAACCAGGCCGAATATTAATCAGCCACCAGAAGACTCCCGATGGCAACCTTGTGAAATCATCCGGTCCCATAAGGTCGGCGAATTTATCCCCAAAAGATGCACCGGTAATCTCGGGGAAGCAACGGTCGAGATGATAGTTTGAAGCGTTCAGAATACATTTCTGAACGTAGAACATGTAATAGTGACACCAGCTTGAGTTCTTCAGCTTCTGCACAAAAGGGACAAACCCCTCGGATAGAGGCACCGCCGTTAGTGAAAGGCGGTACATAACGTACCAAGCCATCAAGTACGTATATGGAAGCTCGAACCTGGGGTTAGGAGTCTTTACTCTTGGCCTTCCCTCTGAGTCAACCTCTGGTCTGCCCTTGGAGTCGACAATGGCTTCCACTTGGCACAGGCTCTTAACCAGAGCCCGTAATCCACTTTGAATTCCAGCCACCATTGTGTAATCACCTAGAGGGGGTGAAAGGTGATAATGCTAATCTAGAAACTAAATGCGGAAGCTAAAAACTATTATGCAGCACACTTAATACAACCAACAAGTGAAGCCGAATTCCCCGTGAAGGGCTCTGGACTAACTCCTCTTGATTCCCCTAGATAAGGGTTGAGGTGCTATATGAAGCTCTTGTGGTTAAGTACAAGTGTGGCACACACTCAAGTAAGCCAAGCATATAATGGATATATAGCAATATGAAAGATGCAAGGCACAACACAAGCAAATATGATATGAATGAATGAATAATATATAGCAATATGAAAGATGCAAGGCACAACACAAGCAAATATGATATGAATGAATGAATAATGCTTTGCACAAATAATGAGAGAGAGTTAGAGAGACAATGGATCAAACACAAACACAAAGATATGTTTCGAGGTTCAAGCCCCTAGCTCTACGTCCCCGCCTTCACCGAGAAGGATTTCTAATCCACTATCTTATCCACCGAGGACTCCCACCGAGGGAACCTTCACCGAGAAGGATTTTTACAACAAGAGAGTACCGAACTCCTCTCTCAAACACCGCCTCACAACCGAGGGGTAGGCCCGTAGCCAAACAACCACAAATCACCTCTACCGAAGAGGGATACAAACCAAACTCCACCTCTCACTAGAGGGAGCAAACCACAATCTCAACCTCTACCAAAGAGGGAGCAAACACCAACCCAATACCACAACCTCAACCTCTACCAAAGAGGGAGCAATACAAGAAATCAAGGGTTTACAACAAGTGATATGTCTCAACCACAAACCTCTTTCCTTTTTTCACAAACAAAGATCCTAAATAGATTAGGATAGAATGATATAGCTCAAGTGGATATCAAGGTGTTTTTGGAAAGTAAATAACAAAGAAAAACTACTTGGGAAATCTCTTGTAGATGATAGAAATGAAAATCCAAAACAATATCCCAAAAACCTAGTTTTCTTTGATTTTCCAAAACCCTTGAAAAATAATAAAGATGAAATCTTTAAGCTCTAAAACACTTTTTAAAACTTGTAAAAACACTTCAGAAAAGTAAGAATTTTTGTTCTTGAAAATCTTGTCTAAAACTCTAAAGAGATGGGGTATTTATAGCCCAAACAGAAAACTAGCCGTTAGGCTGATCTGGCAGCCTGACAGGCTTGCGGTCGACCGGCCCGGTCGACCGCCAATGGTCATAAATGTGACCGTTGGGGCATCCGATCGACCGCACGGCCGACCGCCCAGATACAGAGAGCAGACTTCTCTGCTCCGGTCGACCGCTCGGTCGACCGCCCAGATACAGAGAGCAAGGCTCTCTGATCCGGTCGGCCGACCGGCCCACTGTGCCAGCAGACGTGCACAGGTCTGTGCACGTCGGTCGACCGCCCGATCGACCGGCAAGGCCTGTCAGCACAGTTCTGGGTCAGAAACACTTGTTAAAATATTTCTAAAAATCTTTTATCTCTTGTAAAAATCTCCAAAAATAGTTTTATCATTTTGCATTGATACATAAACATGTGATAAAAAAGTTTAGCTCAAATATCAAGCATATGAAACTAGTTTTGAGTTTTAACATTTTTACCAAAAATCAAAACTTGTATTTTATCAAACTGGATTTTTCAATAGAAAATCTGATTTTTTCTAAAACTCATGAATAGGCATATCAAAATAAGTTTGTTTAAGATATGAAGCATGTATGTATATTAAACACATCTAATATACATAAAAACCAAGTAAACTTATTTTGATCAATCTATTCATGAAAACCAAATCCAAAACAAAACTTGTATGTGTTGTGCACTTGAGCATATCAACTATTATTATCTTTACACATGGATCTAAACACACTAAACTAAAATTAGGATACCTAAGTCTTCTTGACGATCTTCATCTTTAAGTCGACTCGATCCCAAAACGTGATCCACGAGCTAGGCTATGTATGATCTTGATGCTCGAGCCCTGGAATCACCATGTGAAAGCTTCCAAATCATCTTGTTGAAGCTAATCACCTACTAATAACTTGATTAACGATCTGAAACTAAATCACAAGATTATTAGTAAACATAACTACATGAGTTAATCATCATCAAAACTAGAGAGGAAGGCCTCCGGGCCAACAATCTCCCCCTTTTGATGATGACAAAACTCATAGAGTTATATATGCATGGTTTAAAGTTAAGCTTCAAAGAAGCTCCCCCTTAACTCATGCATAAACAAATAAACAATAATGAATATGCAATGAATGATAATATATAAACAATAAAAGGCTCTAGATACCCAATGAAATATTCAAAAACAAAACATGCTCTAGATACCAATTAAAATTAAACTAAATTAAACTTAATATATGCAAAACATAAATATGCATATATAAAACTCAAAATCTTTCTCCCCCTTTTTGTCAATCATCAACAAAGGGGTAAAAACTAAAACAAAACAAAATCTTCTCCCCCTTTTTAATACAAAGAAACAATCATCAATAAGGGGTAAATACAGACAATGTTCTCCCCCTTTTTGTCTAAAACAAAACAAAACCAAATAGGGGTGACAATCAATTAAAGTATCAATTGAAAATATGTCAAAGTAATATCTTGATACCAATTGAAAGTAAATATAGATCAATAGATAAATGGTATATGCGATATATATTCATGAAGAGGAAGATGTGAAGCTTCCCTACATAGATACATTACATGAAGGAGGGATGACAAGCCCTAATTCACATAACATACACTATGCAATGCATAAGAGGAGATGTGAAGCTCCCCCTACACACGTGTACCACATAAAGAAGAGATTGTCAAGCTCTTCAATACAAGATACACTCATCATGAATCTATATGTAGAAGAGATGTTAAGCTCTCCTTGCATATATGCAATATAAATCAAAACTTTTGTATTTAATTTTTTAAAACAAAATTTTGAGATATCAAATTTTAAAACATTCAAATAAACATCTTGATATTAAAAAGAGTATTTTTCTTTTAAGTATATGATATCAATTTAAAATTTTTATTTTCTATCATAAAGTTAGGGAGTGAAAATACAAATACCAATTGTAAATATGAAATCGAATTTTCTCCCTCTTTATGAAATACCAACAAAAACAATGCGTAGGCTTGAAATAAGATACCAATTGAAAATTTAATCAATTGAAACAAAGATGGAGCTCAAGTTTAGCATAAACAAAATATATATATGTATGAAAATTAGATACCAATCGAAATTGATACTATTGGAATGAAAAGCATACATACATATAAACATATATGAGTATACAAGAAAGGTCAAAATTGATACCAATTGAAAGAATCCAATGATATCAATTGAAACAACAATAATATCAAAGTATAACTCATATAACTAACATCCCAACACATGCTTATGTTTAAAAGATTTTCAATATAAAGCATACACAAGGCATGGTCTCCCAACCAACCGCCCTTAGATGGTAGGGGTTTTCAAAATAGATTTAAAAAATAAGTTTTGTTTGAAAAACTCTACCAAAATGAAGAATACGAACTAGTTATATGAAAAATTTGTAAACTAGTACGAAATCCTTCAAGTAAGGAATAAAACAAAAATATTCTTCATGAAAACATGAAATTCACAAATAGTCAACACTCATAAACAATTAAGCATAAATATAACTCATGAAACAAACACATGAGTAAACAATAAATGTGAGTGTATAAATAAGATGCGAAGATCATAATCATGAAAGATAATCAATTAAGCTCAATATTCCTTGAAACATGAAAACATGAAAATCATCAAAACTATTTAATCTTCAAGGTATATGTATGTCCTATACAAATTAAAGTATACATACATATCCAACACAACGAGTCACAAAGATATATGCATGAAGGCACGTGGCTCAAAAGGATGCATATGTATAAACAATAATTTGGATAAAATGGACATATACATGAAGTTAAATATAAACACATGGAAACATGAAAAACTAAATTTTCATTAAAACAAATTTCATTTCAAAGTATATGTATGATTTGTCAACACAAAAAGTATACATACATATCCCTAAACACAATTGAGTCCATATGTATAGATTTGCATGAAAGGCAAATGATTCAAGGGGTATACATGTATATCTTAAAGTTTGGCAAAATAGACATATACATGAAATGAAAACACATGATCATAAAATAAATCCAAAAATGGGAATACAAGTTTAAAATGTATGAATCATCAAAACTAGACTATATTAGCACATATAATGGGTTCAAATAAGCATTCAAGCTCAAACATATATAGATTTATTTGTGGCCCACTATATGCACAAGTATATACCTAGTCTTAATGAAAACTAACATTTAAACATATATTCAACATTTAAAGCATAAAAACATGACAAAAATCATCATGATAAATAAAAACTAAACATGATTATTATGTAAATCCACATGTTATTAAACTTATGATAAACATGATAGCTAAATAAACGGTGAGAACACAAAATAATAGACCATATTTAAACATGGGTGTCTCAAAAGGCTAAACATGTCTGTCAAGGATTTAATAGCATTGACATAATAATCTATAAACAATAAAATATGCTATAAATAATAAACGTGAAAAGCATGCAAATAAATGGGAGTTAGGGATCGTTACCAAAACCTAGAAGTCAACTCTCCTTGTCTCCAAAACATGGTGGTCTTCCCACCAAACCTTCCCTTGAAAATGATGCATCTAAATAATTTCCATGAAGCTCAGAACGCATCCACTCCAAGGTACCTCTACTCTCACGTCATGCGAGAGCCCACTCCTACATCAAATACAAGAGGGGTGGTCTTTGGTACCCATATCTTATTGGGTCCATGGGGGTTAGTACCTTGTCTAACCCAAACAAACTTATTTGCTAAATTATAATCATGTATACAATCAAAACAAAATTTAGCAAGGTGGCCCTTACGTCCACAATGTGTACAAGTGTACACATGAGCATACAAGTGATGATGGTGTTCGTGAGGAGCATGTGTATGCTGTGGAGGGTGTGCATGCATAATAGATGGAACTTGTTTCTTTCGAAACAAAGATTCCAAACGTGTATGGCCCACAACACATTGGCTCAAAGTGGAGCCCAAACAATCAACACTCTTCTTAAGCATGGATATATCATTATCAATCAAAGAAGAAGTGTGGCATGCAATAGGTGAAGTGTGTGTTACTACACTAGCATGGCAAACATGAGAATCAATCTTATTTTGCAAAACTTCATTTTTCTTTAAACAAACATTTAAATCATTAGAAATAGAAAACTATTTTATTTTTTTAAAGAAACATTCTCTTTTAAAACAAAATCAACTTTTGAAGACAAGTTTTCATTTCTCTTCAAAATATTTCCACAATCATTTTTATTTTTCAAAAAATTATTTTCTTTTAGTGCAAGGTCTAGTTGAGATCTCAATGAATCCAGATTGGTCGCTAATGTTGCATATTTAATATCATATTTTCATACTTATTATAGAATAAAAGCTTGCATTGTTCTAATTAATTGTTTGATTTATTTGCAGGCCCAATCTTTAAGGAGTTGAAGAGAAATGAGCCAAAAGCCCACCAAAATTCTGAATTAAATCAGAATTAAATTGCACTCACTAAATCAGGACAAAATCAAGAGGTTGAAACCGGTTGAGAAGAATCCTCTCAGGATCGATCGGTTAAAGCCAAGAATCCAAGGCTATTTCTTCAGAATCCAGGACTCCAACGAAGAAACCACTTAAAGATAAATACAGAAGAAACTCCCGGAGAGACCCACCAATAGGGTGTGGCCATCTGGCCACACCCTTGCCGCGGTAACGCGGCCCAAGCTACGTTTCCGCGGCTTTGTTGGGGAGTTAGGGGGAGCGTTTGCTCCCCCGATCTCCCCGGGATCCTGATTACTGGGTATTTGCCCTATAAAAGGCCATGCTTTGTGCTGAAAAGGGACGCCAATGCAGAGTTAGGATTTAGACTAGTTTTTTATTTGTTGGTTTAGGTTTTTATTTTTCTTGTTCATGTAATTGTAATTTTCATTTATGTAAATAAGAGGAGATCAGACTTTCATCGAAGAACAAGAATGGAGCTTGAGCTGGAGTGACACCGGTGTAAGACTTATTTCTTTTCTTTGATTGTTATGAAATCGAATCGATGTTTTTTCTGTGTATGTACTTCTGTTTAGTCTTCTTCTTCTTCTTTTCTATTTTACTTTTCTTTTTGGTACAATTGTCTTCCAAGTGAGTCTAAAAGCATCGAAAGAGCCTTGCCGTTGCGAGTGCCACCGATAGCTCATGACGATGGAATGGAGTCTCTCTCTGTATCATTTCATTCTTGAAGTAGTCTTGATGATGTAATGTAGAAGAGACCAATACTCAAATCTTATGGGCTATGCGCTGAATGCCTCCACTTCAAGGTAAAATCGTCGTTGAAGACTCAAGGTAAGCTTTTGGTGAAAAGAAGGTAAACAATTATTTTTATTTCTTTTCTTTTATTTCTGTAAATTAAATCACCACTTCTTCCAACTCTTTCTTTTCGACTCATTTGTACATAGTCGCTTTCGCCGTTTTCTGATTTTTCCACCTTCTTCATCTCTCATTTTCTTCTTAACTTTAACTATTGACTCTTTCTTATTTTCTTAACTTTAACCAAAGAAGAACTTTCGTTTTGTGTTCATAACGATTTCAATAAAGAACGTAAATGCTTCTATCGCAAAACCCTCCTTGTGGATCACGACCCGCATAGCCACTTGCTATAGCGGAAGAATTGAGCACTTGCACATCTTCATTCTAAATCTGAACTTCTTTATTTTTACGTGCAGGTTTAGCCTCAATCAAATTTTTGGCGCCGTCGCCGGGGAGGGTAAAACGGTTTTTATTGTAATCTGAATTTTTATTGAAAATTTTTTAGAACTAAACGAATTTTCTTCTCTGTTGCAGGTTACAGGGCAAGCAAAGCAGGAAAATAAGTTTTCAGTGACATACAAGTGGTATTGAGCCTCTGCTCTATAAAGCAGAGACCCATTGCCCTCTGAATTGTCGCGTTTCCACGGCAAAAGCCGCGGATCCGCGGCAATAAAGAGTTGACTACTAACAGGTTTTTGCAGGGCTGCTAGCTTTGCAAATTCTAGTTTACTGCAATTATTTATTTCTTATATGCCATCACAAAAACCTGCTAATAATCAACAGTAAAAAGTTTGTTGCAAAAGTTAAAAATTGATTAGACGTTTGCATTTTAGGCACGTGTCTTTTCAATTCATTTACTTTTACTGTTGAAGAGTGCTGGAGCAAGGTACGTATGCATTGCATTTAGCATAGGACTCACTTCTTGGTTGATTTATATCGCTTTGAGTGAATCTTACATATCTTGTACACTTGCACAAATTGATCTTAAGGGCACTAACCCATTAACAAGATAAGGTGGGGATTTGATCACCCTTCCTTAGCCCAAAAATCACATTCCAAGCACTCACTAACCCAAGCCTAACTAAATTGAGTAGACATTGGCCCTAGGGACATCTCGGACTCAATTAGGAGATTATCCTAAGGGGGAAAAATGTTGGAATCTAACTTCTGCAAAATCAGTGTCTAGGAAAGGGATTGAGGGCCGAAAGCCCGAGGTTGGTGGTTATTTAATTAAGGAACGTCTTTGACGGAAAACCTCCCACCAACCTTGCCCTGACCTGGCTGATTAGCTTGTGGTTAAGTCTACATTAGACCTCCCGTGGACAGTCTAACCAGTTAGGAGTCGTCTAGGTCCTAAGTCTACCCTAACTTAGGCTAGAATTTTTTCTTTTTTTTGTTTATTTGTTTGTTTTTCTGTGTTTGTATTCTATTGTGTGATATGGACTATAATAATAATTTTTTCAACTTCAATAATAATCCATATTACACACCGACTTCATTTTCGGATATTACCAACCCGGCATATCATAACTTTGACCAACCTAGTGTGCCGGATTGGTCTTATCCGAATCAATATAACCCATACCCCCAATCTAATAACTATAATTTTCATAATGATTTTAACTCTTCACCGAGTCAGTGGGGATTCACCTCCCCCGAACATAATTTCCAACCACCTTGTCCTCCTTCTCCACCTAGTCCACAGTATTTTCAAGATTCATACTCAGTTCCACCCGTCCAAAATAGGAAACCATCAATCATGGAAATGAGTATGCGTGAGTCCAAACACAATCCAAAAATCTGATGGACTCACAATTTCACTACCACTTCCAAGACAATTCTTCATCTTTTCATCAAAACAATGAACATATCACCTATGAAGAGATGCTTGAATTCATGACTCAGGCTCAAAACGCTCGTAATAGTAACATAGATATGATGGTCGAATCTCTACGTTCTCACTGTTGGACTAGTTCTGATGTCACTACTAATTCTGTTGGAGCTGAAGAGTCAGGTTGTTTTGGAAATCAAGATTCCATTTCAGAACAACCATGTGAACTTACCCAAACTCCAAATGATATTGATAGTTTGGCTAGTTTTCCTTTTCCTGAAATAGAACTTGAAAATGATTATGATCCTGAACCCCAACTTAGTGATTCAATTCTATTTCCTGATTCGATTATGACTCCTGTATCTTCACCTGACTTCAATCTTTTCCGGAGTCAACATTGGATCCTGTACCAATTCATAAAGAAATTGAATCACCCATCTTTGAGGATCATGTTGAACTTGACCAACTTTACAATTTTGAAAATCCCATGGATAAATTGGCAAGTTCTCCATTTTTTGATATTAAACTCAATGAGATATGTGACCTAGATTCTCACATATGTGATCCAGTTCAACTTTCTGAATTAATATTGACTCCTGTTGTGTTACCAAACTTGAGTAATATTTTAGAGTCAGTTTTGATTCCTCCACCTATCATTCCTGAACTGGAATCACCCACATTAAGTCACATTCTATTGTTAGACAATACATGTGGACTAAAGTTTCAACTTCTTGACTTGGACCCAATTTCTGAACCTATTTCGACTCTTGAACCTTTACTTGATTTAAGTCACCTTCCTGAGTCGGTATTAGTTCCTGTCCTTCCTGAGTCCAAGTCAATCATTCTATCATTTCCTTTCTGGGACGAGGTGGCTGACAAATTTGACTCCGAAATTAGTTATGGAATATGGAAATTAGATGGGGTTAAATTTTTAATAAAAATTCTTCATGGATTTATCTTTTTAATTGGTTATATTAAAGATATTGCTGGTGGGTTCCTCCAAGACCCAAGAAAAGTTGATTGGGCCGCGTTTCGTGGACCAATCAGACCACCACCGGAACCACCACCATAAGGTAACACTTTCCTTCCCTTTCTTCTTTTTCATGCATCTATGCATTAATTCATACATTGAGGACAATGCATGAGATAGGTGTGGGGGAGGGTCTAACATAACTTTTCTTTTTCTTTAAAATAAAAAAATTAACATTTTTCTTTACTTTTAAAAACTTTTTGAAAAATAGAAACAATATTTTGACTTATTTTTGTAAGAAATTAAGTTAATTTTAAGGAATAGGAAAATCCAAATTAGATTTCTTATACTTGGTCAAAATAAGATTATTTGTTTGATTTTAGAGTTAGGAAGATAATTTGTCAAAGTAATTTGGTCTTGATCTTTACCTTGATGAAATATGCACACTTCATACACTTACACACTTAGGGTTCAAAAACAAGATTCTTATGCCTTATAAAATAAAAATAAAATGATGAATAAGTCTAATTATTGATTAGCTAGGTACTTTGGCCTAAGCAACCCTTAGTATTTATGCGAAAGATGATTAGATAAGTTTGAGAAAAAAATGAATAAATCTAATTATTGATTAGCTAGGTGCTTTGGCCTAAGCAAGCCTTAGTATTTATGCGAAAGATAATTAGATCCTCTGATTAAGCTGGGTATTTATGCCTAATAAAGCATAAGTATTCACGCCTAAAAGGGATTCATATAATAAAATCCTTAGTTTGTGGCCTTGTTTGCTCGAGTCCTTAAGTCCGTGGGGTGTTTTCTCACCCGGTGCCCTAAGACCGTTTGGTTTGGGAGTCATCGATTAGAGGCTCGTTACATGGGCAGATTAGAAAGCCTAATAGAACTAAGGAATATTACCAAAATAAAAAAGGCAAAAAAAGTATATATGTATAAATAAATAAGGCATAAGAGTTAGAGTAAATGAACCCTTAGTCAAAATTTTCACAGTCACAAGGTGCATATACTTAGGGTAAAGTAATAGACTAGATGAGAAGTACAATTTGACTCCTTACTTTGATTGATAACAACTTTTTTAGAGACTAAGTTTAGGAATGAAAAATTCGGTTTTCCTATAACTTATAGATTGCTTAGATCTTACAATCATATTTCAAATATTTTTTCTTTCAAAATGCTTTTCGAAAATACTAATTCTTTATTTCCCTTTCTTTATGGATTTTGTGGGTGCAATCCGCTAAAAACCCTCACGAGACAAAACTCGTCCTCTAGGGGAAACCTAGAGGTTTAACGGCTTGTTGCACATGCTCAGTGCAATCGCGCGACCTGCGAAAGTGGTCTAATAATCCTTAGTATAGTTTAGTTGTTTTGCTCGAGGACGAGCAAAAGATAGGTATGGGGGTGTGATTGGTCGCTAATGTTGCATATTTAATATCATATTTCCATACTTATTATAGAATAAAGCCTGCATTGTTCTAATTAATTGTTTGATTTATTTGCAGGCCAATCTTTAAGGAGTTGAAGAGAAATAAGCCCAAAGCCCACCAAAATTATGAATTAAATCAGAATTAATTCGCACTCACTAAATCAGGGCAAAATCAAGAGGTTGAAACCGTTGAGAAGAATCCTCTCAGGATCGATCGGTTAAAGCCAAGAATCCAAGGCTATTTCTTCAGAATCCAGGACTCCAACGAAGAAACCACTTAAAGATAAATACAGAAGAAACTCTTAGAGAGACCCACCAACAGGGTGTGGCCATCTGGCCATACCCTGGCCGCGTTTCCACACCCTGGCCGCGGAAACGCGGCCCAAGCCGCGTTTTCGCGGCTTTGTTGGGGAGTTAGGGGGAGCGTTTGCTCCCCGATCTCCCCGGGATCCTGATTACTGGGTATTTGCCCTATAAAAGGCCATGCTTTGTGCTGAAAAGTGATGCCAATGCAGAGTTAGGATTTAGACTAACTTTTCATTTCTTAGTTTAGGTTTTTGTTTTTCTTGTTCATGTAATTGTAATTTTCATTTATGTAAATAAGAGGAGATCAGACTTTCATCGAAGAACAAGAATGGAGCTTGAGCTGGAGTGACACCGGTGTAAGACTATTTCTTTTCTTTGATTGTTATGAAATTGAATCGATGTTTTTTCTGTGTATGTACTTCTGTTTAGTCTTCTTCTTCTTCTTCTTTTCTATTTTATTTTCTTTTTGGTACAATTGTCTTCCAAGTGAGTCTAAAAGCATCGAAAGAGCCTTGCCGTTGCGAGTGCCACCGATAGCTCACGACGATGGAATGGAGTCTCTCTCTGTATCATTTCATTCTTGAAGTAGTCTTGATGATGTAATGTAGAAGAGACCAATACTCAAATCTTATGGGCTATGCGCTGAATGCCTCCACTTCAAGGTAAAATCGTCGTTGAAGACTCAAGGTAAGCTTTTGGTGAAAAGAAGGTAAACAATTATTTTTATTTCTTTTCTTTTATTTCTATAAATAAATCACCACTTCTTCCAACTCTTTCTTTTCGACTCATTTGTACATAGTCGCTTTCGCTGTTTTCTGATTTTTTCCACCTTCTTCATCTCTCATTTTCTTCTTAACTTTAACTATTGACTCTTTCTTATTTTCTTAACTTTAACCAAAGAAGAACTTTCGTTTTGTGTTCATAACGATTTTAATAAAGAACGTAAATGCTTCTATCGCAAAACCCTCCTTGTGGATCACGACCCGCATAGCCACTTGCTATAGCGGAAGAATTGAGCACTTGCACATCTTCATTCTAAATCTGAACTTCTTTATTTTTACGTGAAGGTTTAGCCTCAATCAAATCCCTTTCATTATAGACCTCAACCTTCTCTTGCAAAACATTGTTAAGTCTAGAATGCAAACTTTTATTTTCATTTTCAAGGCCTAGACTTTTCTTTTTCAAAATTTTATATTTTTCAATTAATTTTTCACACACAATGGATAGTTCTTCATTTAAAGCATGGACATCAACATAATCATTTGAAGAACTAGCATCATCATCATCATCTAAGTGGGTTTCCGAGTGTACCTCACGGGAGTCATTCCCTTGGACCGTATAGCATTGTTGTGGCTCGGATTCATCTCCACTAGATTCTTCCTCCGGTTGGATTGGCAATTAAAGCTTGGAGGTGGTGGTTGTTGTCAAAATGTTTTACGCTACAAAGGCGGAATCAATGTTAGAAACTCGCATAAGTTAATCTTTAGGAAGTGTGCTTCTAATTGCCTCAAGGACTTGTGCATTGGCCCCTATATGAATGCGGTTACCAAGATAGCATTTCTTGGTAGTGGCAAGAAAGACATGCAAACCTAGGGTCTTCAAATAACAACTCATCATAACCATCCAATCTCAAGTCTAGAAATATCAAACATAGGAGGGCTATCCATGAGAGCAAACTATATGTGTGTAAACAAGCAAATGCAAATGTAGATTAGCAAACAAAGGATCTCACTCCTAGGATGTTAAGCCTGAGTATTAGGAGCGTAGGCTCTGATACCAATTGTAATCACCTAGAGGGGGTGAATAGGTGATAATGCTAATCTAGAAACTAAATGCGGAAGCTAAAAACTATTTTGCAACACACTTAATACAACCAATAAGTGTAGCCGAATTTCCCATGAATGGCTCTGGACTAACTCCTCTTGATTCCCCTAGATAAGGGTTGAGGTGCTATATGAAGCTCTTGTGGTTAAGTACAAGTGTGGCACACACTCAAGCAAGCCAAGCATATAATGAATATATAGCAATATGAAAGATGCAAGGCACAACACAAGCAAATATGATATGAATGAATGAATGATGCTTTGCACAAATAATGAGAGAGAGTTAGAGAGACAATGGATCAACGCAAACACAAAGATATGTTTCGAGGTTCGAGCCCCTAGCTCTACGTCCCGCCTTCACGAGAAGGATTTCTAATCCACTATCTTGTCCACCAAGGACTCCCACCGAGGGAACCTTCACCGAGAAGGATTTTACAACAAGGGAGTACCGAACTCCTCTCTCAAACACCGCCTCACAACCGAGGGGTAGGCCCGTAGCCAAACAACCACAAATCACCTCTACCGAAGAGGGATACAAACCAAACTCCACCTCTCACTAGAGGGAGAAAACCACAATCTCAACCTCTACCAAAGAGGGAGCAAACACCAACCCAATACCACAACCTCAACCTGTACCAAAGAGGGAGCAACACAAGAAATTAAGGGTTTACAACAAGTGGTATGTCTCAACCACAAACCTCTTTCCTTTTTCCACAAACAAAGATCCTAATAGATTAGGATAGAATGATATAGCTCAAGTGGATATCAAGGTGTTTTTGGAAAGCAAATAACAAAGAAAAACTACTTGGGAAATCTCTTGTAGATGATAGAAATAAAAATCCAAAACAATATCCCAAAAACCTAGTTTTCTTTGATTTTCTAAAACACTTGAAAAACAATAAAGATGAAATCTTTAAGCTCTAAACACTTTTTAAAACTTGTAAAAACAATTCAGAAAAGTAAGAATTTTTGCTCTTGAAAATCTTGTCTAAAACTCTAAAGAGATGGGGTATTTATAGACCAAACAGAAAACTAGCCGTTAGGCTGATCTGGCAGCCTGACAGGCTTGCGGTCGACCGGCCCGTCGATCGCCAACGGTCATAAATGTGACCGTTGGGACATCCGGTCGACCGCACGGCCGACCGCCCAGATACAGAGAGCAGACTTCTCTGCTCCGGT
The DNA here is from genome assembly GCA_038442645.1 of Agave tequilana. NCBI lineage: Eukaryota > Viridiplantae > Streptophyta > Magnoliopsida > Asparagales > Asparagaceae > Agave > Agave tequilana. The sequence continues at coordinate 61,089 of JAVJIF010001158.1, read as the reverse complement.
CGACCGCTCGGTCGACCGCCAGATACAGAGAGCAAGGCTCTCTAATTCGGTCGGCTGACCGGCCGACCGGCCCACTGTGCCAGCAGACGTGCACAGGTCTGTGCACGTCGGTCGACCGCCCGATAGACCGGCAAGGCCTGTCAGCACAGTTTCTGGGTCAGAAACACTTGTTAAAATATTTCTAAAAATCTTTTATCTCTTGTAAAAATCTCCAAAAATAGTTTTTATCATTTTGCATTGATACATAAACATGTGATAAAAAAGTTTAGCTCAAATATCAAGCATATGAAACTATTTTTGTGTTTTAACATTTTTACCAAAAATCAAAACTTGTATTTTATCAAACTGAATTTTTCAATAGGAAATCTGATTTTTCCTAAAACTCATGAATAGGCATATCAAAATAAGTTTGTTTAAGATATGAAGCATGTATGTATATTAAACACATCTAATATACATAAAAACCAAGTAAACTTGTTTTGATCAATCTATTCATGAAAACCAAATCCAAAACATAAAACTTGTGTGTGTTGTGCACTTGAGCATATCAACTATTCTTATCTTTACACATGGATCTAAACACACTAAACTAAAACTAGGATACCTAAGTCTTCTTGACGATCTTCATCTTCAAGTCGACTCGATCCCAAAACATGATCCACGAGCTAGGCTATGTATGATCTTGATGCTCGAGCCCTGGAATCACCATGTGAAAGCTTCCAAATCATCTTGTTGAAGCTAATCACCTACTAATAACTTGATTAACGATCTGAAACTAAAATCACAAGATTATTAGTAAACATAACTACATGAGTTAATCATCATCAAAACTAGAGAGGAAGGCCTCCGGGCCAACACATTGCTGGAAGGAGGACGATAGACTTGCCGTAGGCCAACAAAACCGCCGGGTACACCACATCGGCGACAATTACTTCCTGTGGCAGTGTTGGCACCACACAGCGCTTTAGCCATAGCATAACAAAGCCCACCAATAGCGCCCGGTCAGAAATAGGAACTCGGGCTTGATGGTGAAAACTTTCAAAGACCGTATCAGGTTTGAAAGTATCTTCATTTGACTCCGTGGTGTAAGAGCTTGCAGAAGCGTCAATCCTCTCAGCAATCTCTTCATCAGTACTAGGAGCCAGGCTGGTCACTGGGCTATCTTTCTCATTTATACCGTTGAATAGGCAGCTCGCCCAGGACATCTGCTTGACACCCCTGGTTCTCAGGAGGTTATTTGACCACAGATGTGGAAGTGACACAATACTTCCCAGTATGTCTCATATACTTGAGGGCTCTCCTTCTTCAAGAGATGAAGTTCTTCAAAAGTCGGAACGTATTCTCATAAGGGGCGTCTCCCATAACAAGCCCCAAAACTTCATACAGCTCATGAAGAGCAAGCCCCATCTCCGGCTGGAGGAAAAAATGTCCCCGTCAAAGGATTATAATGCTCTAGGATGCCATAGAAATTATGAAAACTTTACGGGAGGCCATATTGCACAGCCCTGACCGAGTGGTACAACCCCACCTGTTCCAGCAGAGCTCCAAGTTCGACGAGGACAAATCCAACTATCCTGCCCCACCAGGATCTGTTGGAAGAATGAACCCACCCGACCGGGCGGAAGTCGACGGGAAAATCACCCCTGACCTTCATGAACTGGTTGATAAAGGTGGTGCCGAGCTGAGGGGTTTCCCTTCTCGGATATTCAGACCTGACCAAGCTGGGGAATAAACTAAAGACCTCTTTCTCATGGCCGGCAGAATATACTTCTTTGGCACCTAGTTTGCCAAGCGAGACACCGGAGACAGATCGGGAAAGATCCCAGCCCATCGCACGGTGAACAGACATATGCTGAAGATAAGATAGGGGATACATCCTCTCCATATTGGGAAGAAAGAACCTCCTGTCCCCTATCTGACGGAGCCACTTATAATCTCCGTCATGCAAAGTCCTATGTCATTACCAAAGAAGAAGACAGGCTTCTGTAATGGAGTGCGTGAATCCGTCTCAAATACTCCATCAGAGATAATCTCCCGAAGGGTCATCATACTGGCCTTGGAGATCTTCTCCTTTCGCTCCTTCGACTTACCAGTAGTCACAGGAGCAGTTTTCTGCAGCACAAAGCTCAGGTTATAATCAGCGCCTCCTACATGCCCAAGTGGTACTTTTGGACAAAGGGTTGGAGGAGTATCGTACTGCAAAGAGAACAACACTTAATCAGAAATCTGAAATAAAATGGTGAAGTGTTTGAAACTCAAACACGGAAATGAATGCAGACACGGAGATCATTAAATCTGCGTTCAGATTCAAAGAACGCGAGATTAGCATGAAGCCCACCCTTTAAAATCCATGACTTAGAAAAATTTCTAAGTATCGGACTCAGACGCGAGATTCATTAAAACTTACGTCTGATCTTACAAGACGCAAGAATCATAAAGAAGTCTGCGTCTGAACTCCCCACACTTAAAAATATTCTGAGCATTGAGTCCAAAACGTAAGGCTCAATGAGGCCCTGCGTTCAAAACAACAGATACAGACTCAAGTGGATAAAGGAAAGATGCAGAGGTTGTCAAATCTGCGTCTTGTCCATCAACTCAAGAACCGCGCCTGAAGATCAAACACGGGCACGGGCCCGTGTTGCCGGTTCACATTCAAAAGGGACTTAAGAGTTAGAAGAACTCTATAAGCCCCTTCAATGGCGGAAACCAAATCAGATGGTTTTATTACCTGAAATAGGGGCCTCCTGCATGGAGAAATCACCCATTTGAGTCTCAGGAGCAACAGCCTTCGAAGATGAAGAAACATGCTTGGCTTTTGGTGCCATCGCAACCGTATAATCGGTGTTGAAGATGGTAAAATAGAAAAAAGCTTTGAGCTTTTCTTAACCCTAAAAGGCTCAGCGAAGAAGAAGAGTCTAATGATGACTCTTCAAGGACTGTTGTCTTTTATAGGCACAGTGATTCGCAGAGATACCGGCGCTTGGCTCGATGCCTAATCCATGTCTAACGCGTGGCAGGCATATTAAATGCGGCGCAAAATTTGCGCGCCAAAAAGAAGATGTCCCCTCAATTCTGCTGGACACGTGGCAACGCGCCCACAACATAGATTCGTATTCAACAGAAAATCGTGTTCCTCCGAAGGTCGCGCCTTTTCAACTAGGCCAAAGCCGCGCCTACTTCACAGAGCGAAGGCTGCGTCTTCGTCCTAAAAGACGCATCTCTACAAGAGGCGCATCTTTAAAGCAGCATGACCCCTGCGTCTACAGGACTTGCATTCAGTCCTTACTTCTGCAATTCAGTTCAATAGTACACTGGCACAAGCAGATGACTGTTTACCCCTGATTCAAAGTACACCAACAAACTCCGAGCACTGGGAGGTCTAGACTGTGCATCTAGACACTCGCTACGATCATTTCTGGTGGCTTCAAAGGGATTCACAGTACACTCACGAAGATCATATTCCAGATAGGATCAAGCTCAGAGCATCTCAAATGATTGTCAGTCCAATCATGAGAAGTACGAATTCAACCAGAGTCCAAAGTATTTCGAAATCCGTCCCAGTCAACCGCGGAATATCAAAAACTTTGGGGGGAGTTCTGTAGGCTGTCTAAAAATCATTAAAGACAAGTCATCAAAAAGCAGAGTCCAAACTCCAGACGCAGGGCTAATCATAGCCATCACAATAGCATCAAGACGCGAGGGTCAAAACCCGCGTCATATCATCTCTGCAGCACCAAGACGCGAGGGTCGAAACCCGTGTCTCAGCATCTCTGCAGCACCAAGGAGCGACGGTCGAAACCCGCATCTCAGCATCTCTATAGCACCAAGGCGCGACGATCGAAACCCGCGTCTCAGCATCACTGCAGCGTCAAGGCGCGAGGGTCAAAACCCGCGTCTCAGTTATAACTGGCCTCGTTATGGGGCCAATCACTGCCCACATAATGAGGAAGTTAACCCCCATTATGGAGCATTTTTAGGGGACATGTTCACCCCTGAAACCTCTATAAATAGCCCGTTGCTATGGAGAAGGGGTCGGTCGGTTGATCAGATAATCCTGGGAGAAGAATTTCGCTTGCGAGCTTTAGAAGCCCCGAGACTTCCACCGAAAAGAAAGAGAGTTCTACTCTTCAAGCAACTTATTGCGTACAAGTCAATCTTTGCCTATAATCTCTTTGAGATTCCTGATCGACAGGAGCTGTGTTACTCCGTCTACTGTCCAAAGAGAGGATTCCCAAGAGGTCCTAACGTTCACCCGGTCAACGAAAAATAAGATTCACTTTCCACCGCAACATCAAGAACCCAGCATTAAACAAAGGGAGATTCAACTCTAAACATCTCCCCTCCCTTGTAGTCGGAGTGTTCATCCGCTGTAATTTTTCATTTGATTCAAGAAAATTTTACGAGGAAACTTCTCCCACCAAACACTCCCGGCCTAGGTAAGACTAGTTCTACTTTTACAACACGTATATATACACATGTATTCATGTATATATATATTTTTCTTCTTATCTCGTGCAGCTTACTCGTTTAACATTGTGATTCAGGAGTCAAAACCGTGGGAGAACAGAGGGATTATTACGATCCTCTGTTTACCTATAAGGAGGTTAACGAGGCTAGCTACTTCGTCATTTCTGAGGATTCCAAAGGTGGCGCAGCAGGTGTCGGTCCTTCGGGTGTCAGTGCCTCAAAAGAGAGCCCAGCGGCCTCAAGCTCCCGAGGATGGTTCACAGAGCCCTCAGCGAGCTAAGGCGAGCCAGACATCCTGGTTATGGAAGCCGTCAGGACAGATGAAGTTCTTCCTGAGGTTGCTTCTGGAGCTTTTCCCACTACTGCCAAGGTTTCTCCCATGGAGCCCGCTGGAATTAGCGTTGTCATCGAGGGAGCCCTGGGGGATACTGTTGCCAAGGCGGTTGAGGCGATATCACCTCTTGGTAATACTGTTGGCCCAAGGTTACAATCACCCGTTTTTAGTGTGTTTTGATGATTACAAAACATATTAGTTATTTGTACTAATATCAATTGTTGTTTAAGTGTGTTTCAGGTTTCTATCTCAAATAGATGTCTTCTTCCCTAAAGGAAGGTGCTTTGGACTCAAGACAACTCAATTTGGGCTCAAGATGTAAAATTGAAGATCATGTGGAGATAGCCCCTCTTGAAGCCTTGAAGTCCCTAGAACATTGTAAGAATAGAATGTTAAAGTTTGAGTGTAGGATATTTGGCTCTAGGATACACACACATTATTCTTTACAAATTCTATGTTTTAAAAACGTTTGTTTCTAAGTTTTATGCCTTAGGTTATATATACATGTATCCAACTTGTTACATTTTGAATATCTTATTTAAAACATGTGTATAGACTATTTCTTGCATAATACTTAGTTGTAAGTAGTTCAAAATATTTTTACAAAAATTTCCAACTTCAAAAACTGCCAGTTTTTTCTGTTTCAGGCAAGTCCGGCCGACCGCCCGGTCGACCGGCGCCTGTGTCAGGACATGCACGGTTTGTGCATGTCTGTCGGTCGACCGGCCGGTCGACCCGACTGTTAACAGTTTGCTCTCGGGTTTTCTGGGTCGACCGCCCGGTCGACCGAGAGAAGGAAACTGTGTTTTATCAAAGAAGACGGTCGACCGAAGCCCAACGGATCTTTGCCAACAAGGCGACGGTCGACCGACCCGGTCGACCGCCAAGCCTGCAAAAGCCAACGGCTCTTTCCTCTTTGGTGCAATTCTGAAAACTATTTTTATTTTCTGTTTTAACAGACTTTTTGAGAGTTGTTGGAGACCTTTTTCAGGTCAAATTAGGTGTAAAGAAAATGGTTTTAACCTATTCTCTCCTTATAAATAGAGGGAAATAGGTCATCATTACTCAACCAAAAAATACTCTAGTTTTCATTGTTTTCAAAAGAGAAGAAAATTTTGTTTGAGCATTCAAATTCCAATTCTTTTTGAGCTTGTTTTTCAGTTGTGTTTGATTGCTAATATCACTCTACAACTGAAGTTTTCTCACTACACTTCATAGAGCCAAAAATCCCTAACTCATTCTATAGTGAAGTTGTTAAAAAGAGTGAGAGTGTTGTAAAAGAGTTTGGTGATCTTGTTGTGATCACTCTTGTTCTTCTTCTTGTTCTTGTGGAGACACCTCTTCGGTAGAGGCTATTGTACTTGGTGGAGCTCGGTGCTCGGGTCTTCGGTAGACCATTGTAATCGTCCTCGGTGGATAGTGGAAACCCTTCACGGAGGTGAAGGCGGGGAGTAGAGCGGTGGCTCGAACCTCGAAACAAATATCTTGTGTTTGCGATTGCCTTGTGTCAATTCTTACGTTAAATTTCTCTTGCACTATATTGCTTTAAATTACTTGCTTGTGATCTTGTTTCTTTCTTTGTGCTCTTACTTCAAGCTTGTGATACTTGTGATATATTGTGTGCATCTCACTATTCATCCATCATACTTTGTCTTGATCGATCATATCTCATACAACAAGGTTGCATTGCGCACCTCTAACCCATTCAAGGGGAATTAGGAGGAAGGAGTTCAGAACCTCTCACGGGGTATTCGGCTCTTAGTCTTGTTTTGAGAGATCGTTGCATCATTCATCATACTTAGTTTTAAAAAGAATCATTAGATTAGCAATAACACCTATTCACCCCCCTCTAGGTGTTTTTCAATTGGTATCAGAGCTTGGACTCTAGGATTTGGCTTAACAACCTTAGAGAGATCCTAATTTTTCTAATCATTTCATTCATATTCACTTAGTAAAAATGGCCGATGGAATTAAAACCCCTCCTAAGTTTGATGGACTTAACTTTCCCATATGGAAAGTTAAGATGACCGTTTTCTTGCAATCTCTAGGTAGTCGAGTTGCAAAGGCCGTGACCAAACCCTTTAGTGCACCCCCTGGTGATGAATCCACTTGGTCCGAAATAGAGACCAAAGAATTTGATGCCAATGCTAGGGCTCACTATGCACTACTTCAAGCCCTTAATGATGATGACATAGCTAGAGTTATTCATTGCAAGTCCGCATATGAAATTTGGACACATTTGCTAGTCACACATGAAGGGACCTCACAAGTGAAGAGGGCTAAGATTGACCTTCTTCGGTCCCAATATGAGAATTTTTGCATGCAGAAAATGAAACCATAGATGATATGGTTACAAGATTTATAAAGATCACTAATGGACTTTCTTCTCTAGGTGATGCTATCGACAACGATCAAAGAGTAAGAAAGATCATCCGGGCTCTTCCTCCTTCATGGGAAGTAAAAGCAACAACCTTGAAGGAACTCAATGACAAGGAGGAGATGGAGCTAATTGGTCTCATTGGGAACCTCAAAACCTATGAGATGGAGAGGAAAGTGAGGAGGACATGGCTCCTTCCAAGAAGAAGACAATAGCCTTCAAAAGTCAATCCACACACTCCGACGAAGACGATGAAGAAGAAGATGACGAAGAGCTCTCACTTCTTATGAAGAACGTCCGGAGGATGTACAACAAGGCTAAATTTCAAGGAAGGAAGGGATGGCAAGGAGGCAAAGAAGAAAGAAGATCATTTGCTTTAATTGCCAAAGACCGGGACACATAGTGGCGGAGTGTCCGGATAAAGTGAAGCCCTCCACCTCAAAGAAGCCTCACAAGAAGAAGGCAATGAAAGCTACATGGGATTCCGAGAGCGAATCCGAGGAGGAGATTGATACCGCCAACATGTGCTTCATTGCTAATGAAAGCACAAGCAAGGTAACCCCTTCCACTTCTCCTAATGATGAACTTTCCATGGATGAACTAGGAGAAACTTTTGTAGAATTATCACATAATTATGATTCCCTAAAGAAAAAGTATTTAAAAATGAAAAGGAAAATGAATCTCTTAATCTTCAAGTCTTTACTATTTCTAAAGAAAAAGATGAATTACTTTCCACTCTTGTTTCCACTCAAAAAGATTTTGACAAGTATAAGATTTCTTGTAAAGGCAAGTCCCCACTAGTTGATTCTAATGAGATTACCATGCTTAAAAAAAGAATAGACTCATTAGGAATTGTTTTGAAAAATTATGAGTTTGATAAGAAGAAGATAGAGGCTATGTTTCCTAAGAAACAAGCCCCTAAGAAAAATGTTCACCATGCTCATGCTCATGTTCATACCACACAACCTTTACATCGTGGCAAACCCCAAAGCATGCTCACACTTCACACACTCATCATGCATTCATGTATGGAAGAGTGTTCCCATGTTCACATTGTGGGCGAAAAGGACACTTAGCCAATTTTTGCTATGATAGACTAAGTGCATCTTTTCATAATGTTTGGGTTCGAAACACTAACTTTTAAGGACCCAAGAAAGTTTGGGTACCAAAGTCAACAACTTTGTTAAATGATATAGGTACCTTCCAAAGCCCAACGACGTAGAGGATTGTGGTATCTTGATAGTGGTTGCTCAAGGCACATGACTTGGGACATCAACAACTTTGCAACCCTATCAAGATACCATGAAGGTGGCACCGTCACCTTCGGAGATGACGCCAAGGGTAAAATCATCGGTATTGGTAATGTAAAACTTGGCACATCCCCTTTAATTGAAAATGTAGTTTTAGTTGATGGACTCAAGCATAACCTCTTGAGTGTTAGTCAACTTTGTGATAAAGGTTTTGATGTTGTTTTTGATAATGTAGCTTGTAAAGTAATTGATAGAATTTCTAATACTTGTGTGTTTTCCGGTTTTCGTGAAAGTAATGTTTATATGATAGATATGTCTAATATGACTTGTAATATTACTTGTTTAAAAGCCCTCGATGATGACTCTTGGTTGTGGCATAGAAGATTAGGCCATATTTCTTTTGACCATATTTCTAGGTTAAACACAAAGGAAATGGTGAAAGGTATTCCTTATTTGAGTTTTGAAAAGGACCGAGTTTGTGACGCATGTCAATTTGGGAAACAAACTAAGTCTTCTTTCAAGTCAATTAAGGATATCATGACATCACGTCCTTTGGAGTTAATCCATATGGATCTATTTGGATCTACACAAACCAAAAGTCTAAGTGGGAATAGATTTGCATTTGTTTTAGTTGATGATTTTTCACGTTTTACTTGGGTTTTCTTTCTTGAACACAAAAATCAAGCATTTTCGTATTTCCAAACTTTTAAGAAAAGAGTTGAAAAAGAAAAAGATGTTTCGATTTTAAGAATAAGAAGTGATAGAGGAGGTGAATTCATTAACCAACCCTTTACCACTTTTTGTGAAGAACATGGAATTAAGCATGAACTTTCTTGTCCTAGAACTCCACAACAAAATGGAGTAGTTGAACGGAAAAATCGAACTTTGCAAGAGATGGCTAGGACAATGCTAAGTGAATATGGTCTACCACATTATTTGTGGGCCGAGGCCGTTAATACATCATGCTATATATCAAATCGTGTTTTCTTGTGTAAAAATACTACAAAACCTCTTTTGAAATGTATTTTTCTAGGAAACCAAATGTTTCATATTTCAAAGTTTTTGGATGCAAATGTTTTGTTCTAAATACAAAAGATAATTTAGGAAAATTTGATCCTAAATCTTATGAGGCTATATTTGTGGGTTATTCTAGTACTAGTAAGGCTTATAGAGTCTTCAATAAATCATCTTTGACTATTGAGGAATCTATACATGTTAAGTTTGAAGAATCTAACTTGTTTGTTAAGAATGTTGTAGAAATAGATGCTTTGGATGAAGGCTTGGAGAAAGTGACCTTGGAGGATACTACTACTATGAGAGACAAGCCAAAGGATGATGAAGGAAGTGAAACTAAAGTAGAAGAGGCTCAAGGAAATGAAAATTAAACAAATGAAGTGGAGCCTACTCAACAACTTTCAAGGGTTGGAGATACAATCCTCATCATCCCAAGGACCTCGTCATAGGTGAAATATCAAAAGGGGTAACCACTCGCTCTAAACTTCATGATTATTGTGGTCATTATGTATTCATTTCTCATGTTGAATCCAAGAACGTCCTCGAAGCCGAGGCCGATTCATATTGGTTGCTAGCCATGCAAGAGAAACTCAATCAATTTGAGCGCAACCAAGTTTGGCACCTTATTCCTAGGCCCCACGATAGACCAACAATTGGTACTAAGTGGATCTTTAAGAACAAGTTGGATGAATCGGGTAACGTTGTTAGGAATAAAGCTAGGTTAGTTGCCCAAGGTTACACTCAAATCGAAGGAATCAATTTTGAAGAAATCTTTGCACCCGTAGCACGGCTTGAAGCCATACGGATGACACTAGCATTTGCCTCATATAAAGATTTTAGATTGTTTCAAATGGATGTTAAAAGTGCTTTTATAAATGGTTTTATTGAAGAGGAGGTGTATGTTGAACAACCCCCGGGTTTGTTGATCCTACACATCCGGATTTGTATTTAAATTAGATAAAGCTCTTTATGGTTTAAAACAAGCCCCTAGGGCTTGGTATGAAAGACTTTCTTCATTTTTGATTTCAAATGGTTTTAAGAAAGGTAAAATTGATACAACCTTGTTTACAAAACATGTAGAAAAAGATATACTTATTGTACAAATTTATGTAGATGATATTATTTTTGGTTCTACTAATGAATCTCTTTGCCAAGCTTTTGAGTCATGCATGAAGGATGAATTTGAAATGTCTATGATGGGGGAGCTCAACTATTTCCTTGGACTCCAAATCAAGCAAAAGAAGGATGGGATCTTCATCAATCAAGCCAAGTACACAAAGGAACTAATCAAGAGGTTCGGGCTTGAAGGATCTAAAGTAAGCAAAACTCCCATGGCAACAACTACAAAGCTTGACAAGGATGAACAAGGTAAAAGTGTAGACATTAAATTATATCGTAGCATGATAGGTAGCTTGCTTTATTTGACGGCTAGTAGGCCGGATATCATGTTTTTCGTTTGTCTTTGTGCACGTTTTCAATCTTGTCCTAAAGAGTCTCACATAATTGCGGTTAAACGCATAATTAGATACCTTAAGGGCACTATTGAAATGGGTTTGTGGTATCCGAAAATCGGCCAATTTTCAATGACGAGCTTTTCGGATGCCGACTATGCGGGTTGTAGGGTAGATAGGAAGAGCACAAGTGGAACATGTCAATTCTTAGGTAATTGTCTTGTATCTTGGTCTTCCAAAAAGCAAAATTCGGTAGCCCTTTCAACCGCCGAGGCGGAGTATGTTGCGGCCGGAGCTTGTTGTGCACAAGTTCTTTGGATGAAACATACTCTCCTTGACTATGATTTACACTTTGATCATGTTAAAATATTTTGTGATAATACTAGTACTATTCACATGACAAAGAATGCAAATCAACATAGTAAAACCAAACACATTGACATTAGGTATCACTTTCTTAGAGATCATTATGATAAAGGTGATATTGATATTGATTATGTTTCTACCGATTTTCAACTTGCCGATATTTTTACTAAACCTCTAGATTATGCTAGATTTTCATTTATTTGTGGTGAGTTGAATGTTTGCATTATGGATTCTTAAAGAAAAATTTCTTCTATTTTGTTTAACCCTTTTTGATGTATGACAAAAAAGGAGAGAAAAAGTATGAGGTTGTTTGAGTATGAGGTTGTTTGTTTGTTGTTTGATGCATTTGAGTTTTTTTTTTTGATAAAACTATGTGTTTGATGCATTTGAGTTTTGCATTTGAGTTTTTGACAAAATTATGTGTCTTTCAATGCCTTATGTATTTAGCTCTTCATTGACATTTTTGATACATAGCATTATTTGAGGGGGAGCTTTCCAAGCTCTTCTTCCATTTTTGTTTAAATAACCTATATGTTTTGTCATCATCAAAAAGGGGGGGATTGTTGCCCAAGGTTACAATCACCCGTTTTTAGTGTGTTTTGATGATTACAAAATATATTAGTTATTTGTACTAATATCATTGTTGTTTAAGTGTATTTCAGGTTTCTATCTCAAATAGATGTCTTCTTCCCTAAAGGAAGGTGCTTTGGACTCAAGACAACTCAATTTGAGCTCAAGATGCAAAATTGAAGATCATGTGGAGATAGCCCCTCTTGAAGCCTTGAAGTCCCTAGAACATTGTAAGAATAGAATGTTAAAGTTTGAGTGTAAGATATTTGGCTCTAGGATACACACACACATTATTCTTTACAAATTCTATGTTTTAAAAACGTTTGTTTCTAAGTTTTATGCCTTAGGTTATATATACATGTATCCAACTTGTTACATTTTGAATATCTTGTTTAAAACATGTGTATAGACTATTTCTTGCATAATACTTAGTTGTAAGTAGTTCAAAATATTTTTACAAAAATTTCCAACTTCAAAAACTGCCAGTTTTTTCTGTTTCAGGCAAGTCCGGCCGACCGCCAGGTCGACCGGCGCCTGTGTCAGGACATGCACGGTCTGTGCATGTCTGTCGGTCGACCGGCCGGTCGACCCGACTGTTAACAGTTTGCTCTCGGGTTTTCTGGGTCGACCGCCCGGTCGACCGAGAGAAGGAAACTGTGTTTTATCAAAGAAGACGGTCGACCGGACGGTCGACCGGAGCCCAACGGCTCTTTGCCAACAAGGCAACGGTCGACCGACCCGGTCGACCGCCAAGCCTGCAAAAGCCAACGGCTCTTCCTCTTTGGTGCAATTCTGAAAACTGTTTTTATTTTCTGTTTTAACAGACTTTTTGAGAGTTGTTGGAGACCTTTTTCAGGTCAAATTAGGTGTAAAGAAAATGATTTTAACCTATTCTCTCCTTATAAATAGAGGGAAATAGGTCCTCATTACTCAACCAAGAAAAATACTCTAGTTTTCATTGTTTTCAAAAGAGAAGAAAAATTTGTTTGAGCAATTCAATTCCAATTCTTTTTGAGCTTGTTTTTCAGTTGTGTTTGATTGCTAATATCACTCTACAACTGAAGTTTTCTCACTACACTTCATAGAGCCAAAAATCCCTAACTCATTCTATAGTGAAGTTGTTAAAAAGAGTGAGAGTGTTGTAAAAGAGTTTGGTGATCTTGTTGTGATCACTCTTGTTCTTCTTCTTGTTCTTGTGGAGACACCTCTTCGGTAGAGGCTATTGTACTTGGTGGAGCTCGGTGCTCGGGTCTTCGATAGACCATTGTAATCGTCCTCGGTGGATAGTGGAAACCCTTCACGGAGGTGAAGGCGGGGAGTAGAGCGGTGGCTCGAACCTCGAAACAAATATCTTGTGTTTGCGATTGCCTTGTGTCAATTCTTGCGTTAAATTTCTCTTGCACTATATTGCTTTAAATTACTTGCTTGTGATCTTGTTTCTTTCTTTGTGCTCTTACTTCAAGCTTGTGATACTTGTGATATATTGTGTGCATCTCACTATTCATCCATCATACTTTGTCTTGATCGATCATATCTCATACAACAAGGTTGCATTGTGCACCTCTAACCCATTCAAGGGGAATTGGGAGGAAGGAGTTCAGAACCTCTCACGGGGTATTCGGCTCTTAGTCTTGTTTTGAGAGATCGTTGCATCATTCATCATACTTAGTTTTAAAAAAAATCATTAGATTAGCAATAACACCTATTCACCCCCCTCTAGGTGTTTTTCAAATACCTTGACCATTTGTAAGCAATCGTTCCTTGACATTATTTTTTTTGTCTCAATAAAATACTTTTGCAGATGTTTCGCCTTTGGGTACATCAATTTCAAGGAAACCAGCGAGTCTTCTCAAGGAATTCAGGGAAGAGATAAGTACTTCAGCTGCTGTGAATGCTGCAGAGTTGGATGTCTTGTATCACAACTTGCCCTCTTACCCTGAGCCTACTGGTGAATCTAAGGTAGCTGAGGAGACGACGGTTGCTGAACCAATTACAATCCCAGCTGAATCGGTTGGTGAGATGTCGGTGACTTCTCTGACGCTGCTAGTCCTGGCAACCACCGGGCTAAGGATAATTACCAGCACTACATCTCTGACGCTGATCGTCGAGCCAGTTCTTCCTAAAATAGTTACCAACCCTACTGCCATCATGGCTGGTATACTGATTTCAATGAAGACTCCTCCCTGATATCCCTCATCTTTCTCCAGCCAGTTCTTCTGCCATTTCCTCCACTGTTATGATAGTGAAACCGGTAGAAGCTTTATCTTCTAGGACTACTCGCCCACCGGAAGTAGTTGAAGCCGAGAAAGAGTTTGTGGCTGAGATGGTTGACAGCTTTTACAAGAGCCTAAAGCGATCTGTAGGTTTGATCTTGAAGGGCTCAACCACTTCATTTTCTACTGTAAAGGTGATCCTCTCTCAAAATATTGAAAGCATTCGAGACTTCGAAGGGAATGACCCGGCTGCCGCGTTAGAGCCTCTGGTGGAGAGGCTTGAGAAGGACGTAGGCGAGTGGTGCTACCTCAGCAGCTCAGACTTGGAATTCTCAGTTGATGAAGAGCTTGAACGCCTCGTCGCTCAAATGCGTGAGGCTCACCTTATAGCACAAGAAGCAGCCAAGGCAATATCATCAGATTTAAAATCCTTGGAAACAAGAAAAGTAGAAATTGGGGTTGCCATTGACGCTTCCAATAGCGCTCTTCTTGATGCTGGGGATAAAATTGAGAAGGTTAAGGAGATGATCAAGAGGGCTAATCTTCTTCTGTCTAAGGCTGAACCGGTGCGTCTTGAGGAGATCGCTTGGCTGGAGAAGCTCAAAACCTAAAATGATAAAGTCCTACAGCAGGAGATAGCACAACGGGCAACTTTCGCCGACATTAAGGCTTGTTTATCCCAGACGGCGAACTTTAATGAAGCTAAGTTAAGATCGCAGGCATTCATCAGAGCTGCTGAAGATAGGAAGAACAAGCTGGCCACGCTCGAAGAACGGATCAAGTCCTACAAAGCACCATCATAGCTTGTATTTTATTTGACTCTTCTGCTGCATTTCCTGCTTGTTTCATCTTAAGTTTACAATACTTTTAGGTTATATTACAACCCTCAAAAGAAAGGAGATAATGGTATAACTAATCTATTCAGAGGTCAACAACATGATAGAATTAGTTATTCGATAAACTATCACCAACGGATTTAAGAAATGACTCGATTCAAATCTTGTTGGGGTAAAAATGGGACAAAGTGAATTTGACGATCTTGTTGTTCAAAGGTTTACTGTTTAACAAGACAGATTAAAGACCATCGGATTTATGAATAGGTTATGATGGATTAGACACTATAACTGCACACATTTATTGCATCATTCTTTATTACATTTTCACATTTATCATATAATAAATCTGCTAAAATCTTTGTCTTAAATGTCTATTTTGCAGAAGATAATCATGGGGAGAAAGAGGATAAAATCAAATAAATATCAGTTAAATTCAGATTTAATTAGATTTATTTGGTTAGGGAGGATGATCCCAAATCCAGTTGGTTAAATTAAGTTTTTGATGAATCAAGTGGTTAAAGCTAAAAATCAACCGAGGATAACGTCAAATACAGAGTCCAAATCTAAAGGGATAAATGGATAGAGAGAAGATCAACATATGAGATGAAGCAATTTTGACTAAAATTCTGACTGGATACATTTTAGTATTTGAATCATAACTTTCGGTACTAAAACGCAAATCAGATGATTCAAAATGATTCAGAAAGAAGACTTAAAGGGCTACAACTCTTAAGTTGATCACTATTTCTAATTCTATCATTTGATAATATATATTCAGCAATCAATACGCCAAGAAGCTGCAGATCAAAACTAAATATCCACATCAAATCAAGTTTGGAGATAAGGGGAGGATTAAAATTCAGAAATAGTCAGCTCCCCTTATCTTTAGACTCATTTCCTTATCCATTTCTATCCTATAAATACGCCACACATCGAGGCAGAGGACGACCAAGCAGAGATAGATTTTAGGCCAGTTTTTCATTCTTTTAGTGTAGGTTTTTATTTTCTTTTTATATAATTTTTTATTTCTTTATAAGCATAGGTTAGACTGAGATTCATGTAAGTAAGAGAGAGACTTATGTTGAAAGTGACACCGATGTAATCTCCTCCTTTCTTTCATCGTTTTCACAAGTAATCAAAGGTAACATCTTCATGCTTTTCTTGTTTATATATTCTTCTTTTATTACTACTTTTTCTCTTTTGATTTTGATGAATATCCAAGTGAACCTAGAAGCATCAATATAACCATGTTTGTGTGAGTGCTACCGATATTTCATGATGATGTTCTCCTCCTCAAGATTCCTTATCATTTTATTCTTATTTGTCTTGATGATGTAATGCGAATGGGGACTGAGCTCGATCTTATGGGTTATGCGTTGATCGCCTCCGAAGTAAGGTCAAACATGCAAGGGTTTTTAGGTAAGTCATCAACCAGAGGAGGTAAGTATTTCTTTTAGCTTTTCTTTCTTTTCTTTTAACTCTTTAGTTTAGATCACCAACACCATCAACACCCAACTCTTTTATCACCCTTTTCAATTTCTTTGTAAATATCTATTTTTTATTTTCTCCACCTTCTCAATCTACCCCTTTCTTCCTAACTTAACTTTAACTTATTTTTCTCTTTTCTTTTAAAGAACAAAAGAAGAACTTTAACCATTCTTTATAGCATAAAAGAGAACTTCTTAAAAAGCTTCCATCGCTTGTCCCTCCTTGTGGATCACGACCTGCATAGCTACTTGTTTATAGCGGTAGTATTGAGAACTTGCACATCCTATTCTTAAAGTTCTGAAATTCGGTATTCTTGTGTGCGGGTTAAAACTTTAATCACACTATAACCATGTGGTAGTTTCTACTGAATTAGGAAAATGAAGTCTAGAATTTGTCAGTTAAAGATGACAAATTAGATATGATTGATCGAAATTTTATCATTCAGAGGTGATAATCTGGACATGATGATAAAATGGAGGTGAATTAGAGGTGATAAACTGAACATGATAGACTAAGATAACACTAAAATTTGAATCTGCTACCAGAGGTAGTCGTATTAACTTGGTAGCTAGTCCACAAGGCATTGCTGAGATAGATTGAATCTGAACTCCTGTTGGCTCAGAGGTCGTTGACTGGACATAACCAACTAGGGGTCTCAGACTTGCAATCCGTTGTTCAAAGGTTTACTGTTAACATGACAGCAAGAACTCCCTACCTTTATAGAGGAAAGGAGAACAAAGTTATGGACTCATCTGTTCAGAGGTGGTGAACTGGATGTGATAGTTGGAGTACCAAAAAAGAAAGAGATCTAGGTATCCGTCGGTTCAGAGGTAATATGAACATAACTGATTGAAGGTTGTTAGATTCAAAACCCTGTCGTTCAAAGGTGGCGAACTGGACATAACGGCAAAGGTATGTCCCTACTGGACTGAAAGATGAGACTTGGTTATCTGTCGGTACAGAGATATTATGGACATAACCGATTAAGAAGTCACCAAGCTCAGGATTTTTACCGTTCAGAGGTGGTAAACTGGACGTGATGGTAAAAATAAAGAATTTCATTGGGGAAATAGGATTTGATTGTAAACTCCGTGGGAAAATTGATATCTCTTTTGGATTTTATTTAGAAGAAATTGTCAGAAGTATATTGTTAACGTGACAACTAAGTGAGTCTATTGGGGACTTAGAAGGGAGATAATCGACTTTGAAGAAAGTCTACTAGACACTCACAGGGAGTCAAGAAATAGGAATCCCATTATATGTCAGAGGTAATCATTAACGTGACAAAAAGAACTCCGTCGGGATTTAGGAGGAGATTTATAAAGCAGCCTGTCAGAGGTATTTGAATATAACAACAACTTAAATGCACTTGTCATTCTATTAAGAGAACGGCATGTGGAATTTTAATTTGTTAGGGATATTGATTTTATCCGTCGGGAAAAATGTTTGAGTCTCACTACCAGAGGTTTAGTGTTAACATGATAGGTTAGACTCGTGATTCATTTTGCAAGGGAAATGAATATTATTTTATGTGGTCCTACCATTCCATGGACTGGATTGGTGATTAGTCACTAAACCTGCATAATTTTTACCACATCTTCACATTTATTTCGTATTAAATTCTGTTAATAAATCTTTGCTTGCTTGATTCTAGGTCCATGGTGTGCAATGAAGAAGAAGACCCTAAATCATCATTTAATTGGTGATTAAAGGCCTATAAAGATAGCCACTGACCTAAGAGGCTGATTCTGTCAAAACTAGGGGCTGCAAACACGAAACCGGGACCAGATACTGACAGCGGACAAAAAGGACTGCGCGCGGCTCTTCGAGCCGCGCGCGGCCGCTACAGGCCGCGGCGCGTGTCGCGCTTCGGGCCAGGGTTTGTGTCCCCCTGTTCCCCTGGTGCCTATAAATACCCCCTTGGGTTCCAGAGTTGGAGATATGCAGAGTTTTAGGGTAGTTTTCATTTTCATATTGTAGTTTAGTTTAGGTTAGGTTAGTTATTCTTCTTCCTCATTGTATTTTCTATTTATTTTATATCTTGTATTAGGAGAAAGAGTGATACATGAGTGGAATGCAAGAGTGCTTGTAATAGAAGGTGACAAGCTATGAAAGGTGCTCTATTTACCTCTCTTTGTTTTCTATCTAACTTCTTTTACATGTTTAGCTAGTCTTTTCTCTCATGGCAACTAACTACTAACCACCAACTAATCTAACTTCTTTTATGATAATCCACATGAATCTAATAGCCTCGATTTGGCCTTGCTCTTGCAAGAGCCATTGATGGCTCATGATGATGGATCTAACTCTAACTTGCTAACCACTAACAAGCTAACATTACTTTACTCCATATTTACTTTTAGTTTTGATGGTTTAAGTGTAGCTTGAACCTGTTTTGTTGAGTTGGGTTGTGATGAGTTACATATGGGTCATACTTTGTAAAGCTCTTGATCCAAGGACTAGTGATGGCCAATGATACATGTGAGGCAACTATCACTAAGAGGTTAGCATGTTGGTGGAGCCATTAGTAGTTAGTAGCCATGAGTCTTCTTTCTTTTTCACTTTATTTTAGAAATATTCCAAAAACCACAAAGACATTCTTTTCTATGTTCCCACGAGCACTTCTTCGTGTTTCACCGTACTTCTCTTTTTCATTCTTTAGTTTCTTTTCTTTTCATTCTTTCAAACATTAAAGAACTTTTTAACAAATACGTGAATCAACCAGTAAAGCTTCTATCGCCTCCCGTCCTTATAGATTCGACTCGTTTTAGCCTCTATGCTATAATGGAAGTATCGAGGAAGCCAAAGCACATACACTTTAAATCTTGACTTTAAAACATACACTTTTTGTGTGCGGTTTTCCCCTGATCAAATTTTGGCGCCGCTGCCGGGGATGGGAACGGTTTGATTTCACAAGTTTGTTAACTTTTCTTCTTTATTTTTTTGGTGTGCAGGTTCAATTTTAGCATTGCAGAAGTCCACACTTGCTCAAGTGTGGTCGGGTAACTTCTTGTACATTCATATATTCTACTGCTAATTTTTGTTTATATTACTTGTACACTGTAAATAATTTTAAGAAGTAAAATACAGAAATTGGATGCTTTAAAACGGTTTAGACATTTGCATCTAGGCACGTGTCAATTTTCATTCCAATATACTGTATTTTGTTCTTATGTTGCTGTGATAGGAGGTGTACATATGGCATTGCATATAGTATAGGACAAACACTTCAGTGATTTACTCGCTTTTTTGTGTTCGTGCTTATCTATATTGCATACTTGCACTAATTTAACTTAAGGGCAAAACCCAAGACAACATAAGGTGGGGAAGTCATTACCCTCCCTTAGCCCAAAAATCACCTCCCCACTCACACAACCCAAGCCTTAATAAAAATTGCTAGACGTTAGCCCCTAGGGACATCTCGGACTCATTTAGGAGATTGACCTAAGGGGGAAGTTATTAGAATTTGACTCTTGCTAAATCGGTATTTAAGTTTGGGGATTGAGAGGCGAAACCTCGAAGAACGGTGGTTTGGCATAATTAGGCCCATTGCTCCGGCACGGATACCTCCCACTGATCTTGCCCCTGCCTGGCCGATTAACTCGTGGTCAGCTTCCGACAATAGACCCCCCGTGGACAATCTAACCAGATAGGAGTCTTCTAGGTCTAAGTCAACCCTAGCATAGGCTTATTTTCTTTTTTATTCTTTGTTTGTTTGTTTGTTGTTTGTTTGTTTTCTTTTTTTGTAAATTGTGAAATGGATTTTAACAATAATAATTCTTTCAATCATGATATAAATTCATATTTCACTCTGACCTCATTTGACTCGGATAACTCCAACCCGGCTATGTACAACATGATCCAACCATATATGCCGAGTTGGGATTATCCGACTCAATATGACCTTTATCCTCAATCATATGACAATAATCTTCAAAATAATTTCAACTCTTCACAGAGTTCATGGGATTCAACTCCCCCGAGTCCAATTATCAACCACCTTGTCCACAATTTTTATTCCCCAATTTTGGTTCATATACTCCTTTTCATGTTCCACCACCTAAAGAAAATCTGATTTGGAAAGGAGTATAGAAGAGTCCCTACAACAAATGCAAAATTTACTCAATTCACAATCCTTTCCATATCAAACTCCACATATTCCTTTTCTAGAGCATCCAATTGAAGAAGAATCTGAACTAGAAAAGCGTTTGGAAGTCTTTTCTGAAAGAATGCAAAACATGTTGGACTCATCCTCTCAACCAAATTTTCAAGAGTCATACTCATCTTTTCCAGTCTCACCAATTCAAAATGAAAAAACTTCAATACTGGACTTGAGTATGGAACCCTTGCGTGAGTCCGAGCAGCAACCGCAAAATCTGATGGACTCACAATTGCACCACAATTTCCAAAATTAACTTCCATACTCATCTTTTCAAGAAAAACCAATTACAAAAAGTATGGAAGACATGATTCAGACTCAAAATTCTATTACCCGGCCTATCAGTAGGTTAGACTCAATAATGAGCGATCTGATCAATGAGAGCGAGGAGAATTTTTCCTGTCAATCATTGACCAATCTTTATATCCCTAACTCTGCTGATTGGACCCCTGAATCATGTCATTTTGGGAATCCAGATTCAATTTCAGAACACACATTCGAACTTGACCAAACTCTGAGTTATAAAAGTCACCTGGACATTCTGGCAAGTTATTCCTTCTCTGAAATTGAAATCGAACCTAAATGTGATCCTGAACCTCAAGTTGGCGATTCCTTTTCACTTTTTGATTCAATAATGACTGCGGTATCTTTACCAGATTTTTTTTTTTATTCCGGAGTCAACATTAAATCCTGCACCCGTACACTGTGAAATTGAATCATCAATATCTTATGATCACACTATGGGGAAAGTGTGTAAACATCAATTCTTTGGTTTGGATCCTATTTTTGAACCAATTTCGACTCTCATTGTTGAATCTCGACTTGATCTGAGTCAACTCCCGAGTCGATATCGGTTTTTCTTCCTATTCCATTTAAGTCCAAATCTCTCATTTTCAAAAATCACACTTCATTGTTAGACAAGAATGTTGACAAAAGTGACTCAGTAATTATTTTTAAAAATTGAAAATTAGATTAGGGTAACTTTTTCAATAACACCATTCAATCCATCATTCTTTTCTGGGGTCATATTAGAGAGGTCCTTGGTGAGTTTCTGGATGATCCACGACATCTTGATTGGGTCGCAACGCTTGGCCCAATCCGACTACCACCAGAGCCACCCTCTTGAGGTAATCTTCCTTCCCTCTCTATTTGTTTCATGTATTTACACATTCACGATGCATTGAGGACCATGCATGAGATAAGTGTGGAGGAGGGTTTACTAACGTAGGTAGTTTTAAATTTTCTTTCTTTTACACTTCTTTTTAAATAAAAATAAATTTTTTTCTCTTTCTTTTTACAAAACTTTTTGAATTAAGAGAAATAGTTTTGATTTATTTTAAGAAAATTAAGATTATCTTAGAAATTAGGAAGACCTAAAATTATGAAATTTTAAACCGAGTCAAAATAATAGATATTGTTTAAATTTTAGGATAAGAAAGTAAGATTGAAAAGATAATTTGATCTTGAATTTTTTACCTTAGATTTATGTACTTCACACTTACACAATTTTTGGGATTGAAACAAAGACTAAAAATGCCATAAAAAATATATATTAAAAAAACCCACTTATTGAAGTTGGGTAATTATGCCTCAGGAAGCATGATTATTCATACCTAAAACGGTGGACAAAAACAAAATAATCCCCTTTAGTTTTGTGGCCTTATTTACTTGAGTCCTTAAGTCCGAGAGATGTTTTCTCATCTGATGCCCTAAGACCATCTGGTTTGGGAGTCACCGGCTAAAGGCTCATTATCAGGGTAAATAAGAAAGCCTAAGAAACTAAGGGAAGAAAATAAATAAAAAATAATATATAAATGGCATGAAAGTTTGAGTCGATATCCCAAAAATCTTCACAGTTCACAAAGTGCATATTTTTCTAAGAGTTCTATGAAAGATCAAAGAGTCAATTCAATTTTAAATTCTTACATTTAATTTATAACAAGATTTTTTGCATTTTGACTTAGTTTAAGAAAGAACAATTTCTGGTTAACCTATTACCTTGGATCACTTATATTTTCACAAAAATACTTCAACACTTGTCTCTATTTTCAAAAAGCGTTTTCAAAATACTAACATTTGATTTCTTTCTTTATGGATTTTGTGGGTGTAATCTGCTGAAAACCCTCAGGAGACAAAACTCCCCCTCTAGGGAAAACCTAGAGGTTTAACGGCTTGTTGCACATGCTCAGTGCAATCGCGTCACCTGCGAAAGTGGTGTAATAATTTTCTTAGTTCTTTTTTGTTTTGCTCGGGATGAGCAAAAGATAAGTGTGGGGTGTGATTAGTTACTAAAACTGCATAATTTATACCACATCTTCACATTTATTTCGTATTAAATTCTGTTAATAAAGCTTTGCTTGCTTGATTCTAAGTTCATGGTGTGCAACGAAAAAGAAGACCCTAAATCATCATTTAATTGGTGATTAAAGGCCTATTAAAGATAGCCATTGACCTAGGAGGCTGATTCTGTCAAAACCAGGGGCTACAAATACGAAACCGGGACCAGATACTGACAGGGGACAAAAAGGACTGCGCGCGGCTCGAAAGCGCCGCGCGCGCGGCTGCTACAGGGCCGCGGCGCGCGTCGCGCTTCGGGCCAGGGTTTGTCCCCTGGCCCCCTGTTACCCTGGTGCCTATAAATACCCCCTTGGGGTTCCAGAGTTGGAGATATGCAGAGTTTTAGGGTAGTTTTCATTTTCATGTTGTAGTTTAGTTTAGGTTAGGTTAGTTATTCTTCTTCCCCATTGTATTTTCTATTTGTTTTAGATCTTGTATTAGAAGAAAGAGTGATACATGAGTGGAATGTAAGAGTGCTTGTAATAGAAGGTGACAAGCTATGAAAGGTGCTCTATTTACCTCTCTTTGTTTTCTATCTAACTTCTTTTACATGTTTAGCTAGTCTTTTTTCTCATGGCAACTAGCTACTAACCACCAACTAATCTAACTTCT
Organism: Agave tequilana; assembly: GCA_038442645.1. Classification (NCBI taxonomy): domain Eukaryota; kingdom Viridiplantae; phylum Streptophyta; class Magnoliopsida; order Asparagales; family Asparagaceae; genus Agave; species Agave tequilana. The sequence goes on along the minus strand of JAVJIF010001158.1, from coordinate 37,615 downwards.
TTTATGATAATCCACATGAATCTAATAGCCTCGATTTGGCCTTGCTCTTGCAAGAGCCATTGATGGCTCATGATGATGGATCTAACTCTAACTTGCTAGCCACTAACAAGCTAACATTATTTTACTCCATGCTTACTTTTAGTTTTGATGGTTTAAGTATAGCTTGAACTTGTTTTGTTGAGTTGGGTTGTGATGAGTTACATATGGGTCATGCTTTGTAAAGCTCTTGAACTAAGGACTAGTGATGGCCAATGATACATATGAGGCAACTATCACTAAGAGGTTAGCATGTTGGTGGAGCCATTAGTAGTTAGTAGTCATGAGTCTTCTTTCTTTTTCACTTTATTTTAGAAATATTCCAAAAACCACAAAGACATTCTTTTCTATGTTCCCACTTCTTCGTGTTTCACCGTACTTCTCTTTTTCATTCTTTAGTTTCTTTTATTTTCATTCTTTCAAATATTAAAGAACTTTTTAACAAACACGTGAATCAACCGGTAAAGCTTCTATCGCCTCCCGTCCTTATGGATTCGACTCGTTTTAGCCTCTATGCTATAACGGAAGTATCGAGGAAGCCAAAGCACACACACTTTAAATCTTGACTTCAAAACATACACTTTTTGTGCGTGGTTTTCCCCCGATCAATTGGTAAGTGATTTTGAAGAGAAATCAAATGGGATCAGGTCCCTTAGGATTTTTAACAAATCCTCAGCTGCGAACTGGTTTGGTATGCCTTTACTAACTACCGTTTGAGCTGGGCTAGCCATGCTATTCCCCTCATCATGATAAGTTATCGAGGACTTATGTTGAGCTTAAGAGCCAACATTTTCCTCTGTCCTTAGCCATTAGAGGCGTTAGATAATTTTGTTATTTTAAGTAATGAATCCATCTCCTGGTTCTTTACTCTGTAGATGAGCTGGAGATTAAAGGAATGGGCATAAATTTTGCGAGAACTTTAACTAGAAATTGTCCTTGGTGGAAGCAGTGGAAAGGTTCTGCAAATGGGTGTTTCACGAACCTTCTTCAATGAGTTTAGCTTGATATGCTGACAGATAAACTCATTTGATCTTTCATTCGATCGGTCACCATTCAATCGGTCACCATTCGACCGGTCACCACGTCTTGATATGAACGTGAAAACAGTGGAAAGGTTCTGCAAAAAGATGCTTCACGAACCTTCTTCAATGAGTTTAGCTTGGTAAGTCATCAGCTAAACTAATTTGATTTTTCATTCGATCGGTCATCATTCGATCGGTCACCATGTCTTGATATGAACGTGAAAACAATGGAAAGGTTCTGCAAAAGGATGTTTCATGAACTTTCTTTAATGAGTTTAGCTTGATAAGTCATCAGATAAACTCATTTGATTTTTCATTCGATCGCTCACCATTCGATCGGTCACCACGTCTTGATATGAATGTGAAAACAGTGGAAAGGTTCTGCAAAAGGATGCTTCACGAACCTTCTTCAATGAGTTTGGCTTGATAAGCTATCAGATAAACTCATTTGATCTTTCATTTGATCGGTCACCACTCGATCGGTCACCACGTCTTGATATGAACGTGGTAATAGTGGAAAGGTTCTGCAAAAGGATGCTTCACGAACCTTCTTCAATGAATTTAGCTTGATAAGTCATCAGATAAACGCATTTAATTTTCACCTAATTGTTGGGACCCTTTGGTTGTTGGATCGAGCTTCGATCGATCGAACGGAGCAAGGAGGCCACCAATGTATATAAAAAAGTCAGGCTAGATAAACCATCCATCTGATTATAAAGAAGAATGCTTGAAATCATTGCTTAGGCATGCTTGACTTCAAAATATGACCTATTCTTCTAAGTTGAAGATAGGTGCATATTTATAAACTAGCGAAGAGTGACAAGGCTAAAACCGACATTCATAACCTCATTTCTTTTTCAATGTAACCAGTGTTCGATCAGCTCGACACTGGTCGGCATTGAATTAGAGAAGAGTGACAAGGCTAAAACCAAAGCAACCTTGTTTGTTCTTCAATGCAACTGGTGTTCGATCGGCTCGACACTGGTCGACACCGAATATGATCTGTTAGAGAAAGAAAGAAGCTATTCCTTGATGCTCTTCCCAAACATCTTGGATCTGAAAGTTCTGATCTGTGGTGTAATTTTAACCACCTGATCATAAGAAGGATCCTATCAAGGATGGTACTTCTTAAAGAACCTGTCGTTAATTGGCATCATGAGTGTATCACCGTCTGGGATTATAAGGCGATATGCTCCATTTGAGTAGACTGTTTCTATTACGAACGGTCCTTCCCATTTGGGCTGAAATTTGCCTTTGATTTTATGTCCCATGATCATAGGTCGTCTGACGGCTAAAACCAAATCCCCTTTCTGGAAAACCCTTTGCTTAACCTTCTTATTGAAGGCTTTCGAGATTCGAGCTTGGTAGAACTCAATGTGTTGTTGAGCTTGTAGTCGTTTCTCATCTAGGGCTTCAAGTTCTTGAAGACGTAACCGATCATTGTCTTGCTTAGTCATCTGGTCTCTAAGGTGACTCGTAATGATGGCATCTGAATTTCTAACGGTATGACTTCTTCGCACACGTATACCAGAGAAAAAGACGTATTGCCTGTCGGGGTCTGAACTGTGGTTCGGTAGGCCCAAAGACATTCACCGAGCTTCTCATTCCAGTCTCACTTGATGAAACGAATTTCTTAAGTAGCTTGATAATTGTCTTGTTGAATGCCTCCGCTAAGCCATTAGCAGTAGGGTTATAAGCCGTCGATGTCACATTCTGAAACCGGTACTTATCGCAGAACTGATAGAATACTTAACTTGCAAATTGGGGACCATTATTATAAATAATCTGCCTAGGGACACCAAACCGATGAATGACATGGTGTTTGATAAAGTTGATCATGTTGGAAGTTTTAACTTCAATAAGTTGTATATCCTCTGCCCACTTTGAGAAATAATCGGTTATTGCTTAGATGAATGGATACCTTTTGTTGATGAGGGGCTGATAGGTCCTATAACATCAATTCCCCATGCTTCGAATGGCCACGAAGTAATAGTCGGATGGAGCAACTCCGAAGGTTGATGTATAAAGTCTGCATGGATTTGGCAGGCTTTACACCTCTGGGCATATTTGATGGCATCGGCTATCAAGGTTGGCCAATAGTACCTAAGCCTATGCAATCAATCCTTGAGTTTCGGACCTGGTTGATGAGCGCCACATATACCATCGTGCGCCTCTTTAATCACTTCTTGTGCCTCCAATTTAGAGAGGCAACGGACCAAGATACCATCTTATGAGCGACAGTAGAGTGTCTTTACTATCGAATCATAGCAGAAACGGAGAGACCTTCATCGAATAGAAGCCGCTTCTTTAAGGTCATCCGGCAATATGTCATGCAAAGCATAGTCAATGAGGGAAAATCGCCAATCTCTCGGTTCGAAATCCATTGAAGTTATATTGACCTCCTTAGTTTCTAACACATGTTTAGGACAAACAAGGTGTCGAGTAGCCACTGTAAGATGATACATTGTGTCGATCGGTAAGGCCAATGTAGCCGCTAGTACAGCCAAAGTGTCGGCCGTAGTATTTTGAGATCGGGACATGTGACCGATGTAAAAGCCATCAAATAAATTAGCCATTTTGATGACTACATAGTAATAGGGTACCAAATCTCCGTTGTGAACCTCGTATTCTCCTTTAATCTGATTAATAATCAGTTTTGAATCACCATAACCTTCAAGGTAACGTACCCCCATTCTATGGGTGAGCTGAAGGCCAATAAGTAGAGCATTATATTCTGCCACATTGTTGGAACATAATTCGGTCAATGAAAATGCCCTAGGAAGAACATGATTTTATGGTGAGATAAATACAACCCCACACCAGCAATAATCTTACCTTTAGGGCCTGTTCTTGATGCTCCATCAAAGAATATTTGCCACACTTTATCTTCTGAAATCATATTAGATTCAAAAATCTCATCTGGAATATCTTCATGAAACTTTGAGCTTTTCGGAATCGGATGAGCGCCAAACCTCTGACTGCCTTCTGAGGGACGAAGAGCATGTCATATTGAGACAACAGGATAGCCCACTTAGCTAATTTTGAATTCAGTGATCCTGATTTCGTCATGAGGAGACGCAGAGGATTAACTCTGAAAATGATATGTATGGTTTGGCCAACCAAGTAATGCCGCGTCTTTTGAGTAGCAAAGACAAGAGCTGAACATTCCTTCTCAATAGGGTTATAACGAGATTCAGCCCCTATCAGAGTCCTGTTCAGATAGTAAATGGCCTGTTCGTGGTCGTCATCGTTTTTTTGAGCAAGCAGAGCACTAAGAGAATAGTTCATAGCTTTCACATAAAACAGAAATGATTATCCTAATGTGGGAGTCACTAAGACTAGAAGTTTAGTGAGGTATCTTTTGATATCCTTGAAAGCTTCTTGATAGGCTTTATCCCATACAAAAGAAACACCCTTTTTCATAAGCCGGGTGAATGGTTGACAACGGACTGAGAGATTTGCGATGAATCTTCTGTATTGGCTAACCTACCTTGTAGACCCCTAAGCTCTTTGAGATTCTTAGGTGGATGCATGCTCTGAATAGCTTTGACCTTATCTGGGTTAAGATGAATTCATTTAGATGTAACAATGAATCCTAGGAACTTGCCACTTGAAACCCACAAGAAAGATTTTGTTGGATTCATTTTCAGCTGATAGGCTCGCATTATATCGAACATTGTTCTTAGGTCACGAAGATGATCATCCTTATCGCGACTTTGACAGCAATGTCATCGACATAGTATTCCACCATCTTTCAGAGGTGGTCGCGAAAAATTATACTCATTACACGTTGATAAGTTGCTCCTGCGTTCTTTAATTCGAAAGGCATCACGGTATAGCAGTATACCCCTAACAGTGTCCGGAGTGAAGTATACTTCTCGTCCTCTGGGTACATATTGATTTGATTGTACCCTGAGAAGCCATCCATAAAAGACATTCTCTCAAAATCATAGGTATTGTCAATCATGACGTCAGTGATGGGCAATAGAAACTCATCTTTAGGACAGGCTGCATTGAGATCACGGTAGTCAATACAGACCCAGATTTTTTCATTTTTTTAAGAACGGGGACAATGTTGGCAACCCAATCCGGGTGCTGCTCTTTCAGTATAAAACCACATGCGATGAGTTTATGAACTTCAGCTTCAATGGCTCCCATAATATCGGGCAAAATCGTCGCTAATGTTGCTTTACTGGCTTGATGTCAGGCTTAATATTCAATCGATGCATGGCTACTTGCGGATCAAGTCCGGACATATCTTCGTAATTCCATGCAAAGATATCGATATGCTCTCATGTGAGTGCTATCAATTCTTCTCTCTCTGTAAGTGATAGACTCTCACTTATAAAGATAGGTTTAGGGTGATCTTGACTACCCAAATTAACCTGAACCACTTTGTCCTCAGTAGGCGGTTCGCGTTGTTCGAATCGTTTTTCCCACTGAAATCTAGTTGTTGAGCCCATAGTTCAGCATCAAATGTTTCAATAGCCTCCCCATGCTCCAATTGACTGATCAAAGTCATACTAATGGAGAGATCTTGAAAAGCATTCCCGTACTAACATCTAACTCCCACTCGAATGAAGAGGCAAAGTGTGATGGGATCGGTTTGTTATCTTCAGATTGAAAAGATGTAGGAGGGGAGGTGTAACATATCCCAACCCCCTGTGTGTTTTATCATAATAAATTTCCGGTTTCCTTTTCGGCACGATTTACGTAGAAAACTACGTCATCCTTTTTCAAAATTCAGGCTACTCCCATGCTGTAGGTTGTATCCCATTTTTCTCATCATATGTTGTGCTGATCCTGTATAATGGAAAATTTGCGGAGGTTTCGAGTCTGAACTCGAATCTGTAACCGGGGACCTTCGCAATCGGGCCCTACCGAATACTATCGGTGATTAACTCCTTTTGGATGGAGGGACCACGAAGACGGACCCTTCTACACACTCCATGATGCACTTGTCATGCTTTGTTTGTGCAAAGGCATGTGTAGATAGCTATTGACGACAAATTCAAGCAATTCGACACTCGTAGGATAATCAAAGGTAATAGTATTATTAATCATCCATTCATTATCATCCTCAGAAGGATTATTGCATTGAGGATCATTGAAACATGCTACAATTGGTTTACAAGCCCAAGTAGCTAGCGTGTCTCCTTCAGACTCAGAATCTGCCTCGTTGCCGCTATCGTCGTCATCAGGCAACAGGTGTTTGATGTTTTATTATCTTCCTGGTAGAGGAGAGCATCAATAAAGTAATTTTTCTTTGAATGATTATTTTTCAGCGAACACCGTTCAAACCGTTGCATCGTCTTCTACATACTTGAAGCATTGGTGCATAGTAGAAGGAACGATCCAGTTAGCATGGATCCAAGGTCGTCCTAGCAACAAGTTATATAACGTGTCAGCGTCAATGACGTAACACGTCACTTCTGATTTCAGATCTTCAATTCGACTACGGAGTCGAATTTTTCTGAGTGGGTGACTACTCCCCGCATTAAAACCGTATATCGTAGTCGTTGCAGACAGCAAATAAAGCGGTATCCCAAGGAAGTAGAGGAGCCTTTTAGGAATAATGCTGAGTGCGGACCAACCTGTATCCTTTCAATGCACGTCGAGCCGATGTATCCAGTATAATATAAAGGTCAATCGTGTTTGTTGTCCTTGAGGAGCATGTCCTCAACTATGAAAGTGATAGCGGGCACCTTCGACTGTACATGATGACATTCAGAACACATGGATTGAATGTCATCTCTAGGGGTTTCTGGCATGTGTCAGAAATGATTCTGAATTAGCCAGTGCATCCCTGAGAGCTTCTCTTGTCTCTTTCGAGAGGCGAAGCAGCTCATGTATGGTGATACGAGCTGAAATATTAGCCAGCTGGGTTAATATGTCAAAGCAGAAAGGAATGTTAAGTTCCGGGCCTGAAGGTTTCTTCAAGACGCGGTCAAATCTGACTTCTTTTGCTTTTCCTTTCCTAAAGTCGGGACTGAAACTAGAACGGGTACTTCTGCTGACGTCATTTGCTGTTGTGTCTTGTCAGTAGTTTTGTCATACTGTTTCAAGTACGATTTTCCCGACCGAGTACCTGTTGGCTGGGGTACATCAGCCTGTGCCGTGAAAGCATCCCTCTCGCTTCTAGAATCGCTAAGAGAAGCTATCGTTATGTTATCATCATCTGGAAAAATAGAGACAACGTTGTAAGATTTTCCCTTTAACTTGGATTTCTTTGAATCCCACTGTTTGTCTTGGGCGAGGTCTGGGTGTACCCACATGATTTCCCCAGTCTTCAATGTCAAGGGAACAAGACCTTTCGTCTTCTACTGTCTAGCTGAAGGATCATTTATCTCCAGCCGTACTTAAGGGATTGGAACAGATCCATCAAGGACTGTGACCTTTGGCATGGTGCCGAATTCAAAAGTCACCATGTTCGCTGTGACTTTCTTTTGTTCTGACTTTAAAGTTAGAACTCAGCATCGACCAAAGTCTAAATTTTGTCCTTGAGGACAAAACACTTTTTAGTAGGATGATGAACCATCCTATGAAAAAGACAATAATTGGGATCGTTTGTGCGTCCCACTTCATTAGGGCGTCGAGCCTCTGGCAGCTTTAACTTATTCCCTTTCTGGAGTAGATGGAATATTGTGACCACCTGCTCATCTTTGAGGGAGTACTGTTTCGGAGAAAAACTTAAAATCCTGATTATTGATGCCGCTCTTCTTGGCCTTCGGAGGAGCATCTTCTGACAACTCAACGGACATAGTCTCCTTTCCTTTGGCTTGGGAAGATTATGCCATCTCACCGCGCCCTTTATTATTCATACCCCATTTGCCTTTGGGGGTAGATGGTTCAAACTTTTTAGCTGACTTTTCGGCTATTTCAGCTTGCTCAACTAGTTCTTTCTAGGTATGAGCCTTAACAGCTCCCATACGAATCTCTACCTGGTCTAGGAAGTTATGCCTATATGTCCACAAGAGCATAGGCAATGGCATCCCTACTGGACACATCAGAGATAAGTTTCTAAACTGCTCAATATAATATGGACGGATTCTCCTTTCCTCTACACAGTGGAAAGGAGTTTATCCATAGTCACGTCGGTGTCATCCTCGTAAAAACGAGAAAGGAACCGAGTCTCTAAGTCGATTCAAGAATTGATAGAGCCTGGTGGAAGGGTTCTAAACCAGTCGAAGGCTACTCCTTTGAAAGTACCAATAAAAAGTCTAGCCATAATGGCATCGTTATCTATAACATTACCAGTCTGAGATCAGAAGTAATAGATATGCTGGTTTGGCAAGCTTTTACCATCATACGTATGTAACATAGGTGGTTTAAACTTTGGAGGATATGGCACTGAGTCCCATTCAATTGGATAAGGACGAGTCATGCCAGCCTTCTTCAATCATTCCTCTGAGCTAGGGATGCGATCTGAGCTTGGATGCCTTTAAAAACTTCAGCATCGATGGAAGAGCTTTCCTTTGACCTCTCAGTCTTAGGCTGCTCATCATCATTATGCTCTTCCTCATTATGATTGCTCCCAGCATCATTGTTATTTCGGTTGGTGAGGAGTTGAGCGAGCATTTGTTAGATGTTGTCCAAGACTTCTTGCTAGGCCTTGGAGGCTTGCTTTTGAGCTTCCATTTGTCAGCGGAGGTCATCATTGTCGTTATCGGCCATATGCACCGACTCTCTGCCTGTTCGCACCGAGTTGACTGTATCTGAAGAGGCATACCTACTAGTTTCTCTTTCATAATGTGACCATTGGAATAAACTTTTTAATGATTCTGGTGACAGTGCTCCAGTCGAAGAGGATGGCTGCTTATAGTTGTAGGGTATTACCATAGATCTGGTGCTTCATAACACACCTTCCTCTCCTACCAAGACTTGGCCTAAGCCAGGGCTATAGTTCGGGTCTGGAATACTGAACGAAGGGGAATTAGCACCACGCGGCCCTCGTATGCCCCTAAGCGGTTCACGTCCCCTTCCTATCGTGTTGACGGATACAGAGGGTAGATCTGGTAGATTTTGTGATTTGCTCTTTTTGTGATGCTTGATGGGAGCTCGCACTGATAGTCATTTAAAAATCGACTGTCGGACTGGAAGAGCGGCGGGCACTGGTCCTAGTCGGCAATGGACTGAATGGACCATCACCAACTGAGATCCCACTTGTTCACAACAAGAGGAAGAAGTATGAGATAGTTCTAACTTCCACTTGTTAGTTAGAAACTCTCGTAGATCAGTGTTAACCAAGCTTACACGAGGTTGTTCGGGCCGGAGACCTCTAGCCTTGAGGCTTCTACTTTTAGGTGGTTTGAAAATCACATCATTAGTTATATTAACTTCGCTTGGCAAAATTAGACGTGTAGCTCTGCCGCAAGGTGCGAACTTAGCACTGGAAGATTTTGGGAGCGAAGTCGTGGTGACTTCGCTTTTAGCACGTTGTGGTGCTTTGTTCTTGGCCTTGTAGCGAAGGTGGCTAACACTGTTGAGTGCTTCAGTTTCAGCTTTGCGGCTGAGAACTTTGTTAGTACCTTTAGGTACTGGCGTTGCATTAGCCATGCCATTAGTAACTTCGCTCGTGAGAGCGAGGTTGACGCTAGAGGTCACTGCTCCCAGATTAGGCGAAGGCAGAGACACCAGCTTAGTCTCACGGCTAATAGTCTTGGCAATGCTGTCAAACTGGATAGGCATTTTGCCTTTGTCTTTGAGTGATAGGCGAAGTTGTGTGGGAACTTCGCACGGAGCTTTCTACTTCACCCTCCACACCTGCTTGGAAAGCGAAGTTTTAGGTTCGCAGAGAACCTGTCTAGCCTCACGTGAGGCACTTTTTGCCTTGGTTGAGGCTGAGAGGAGCTAGGACGAGATCGTCCAGTTGCTTGCCTGGTTAAGGCTGGTTTCTGTTCTGTAGCCACAGAAGTCTTGGCCATAGAAACCTTCCCGTGCTTCTGTGCATGGAGCACTAGACTACCCCAAGAGAGTAGTTTTTCAAATTTTTCTTGATCAAAATGAATGACCAAGTTTTCGACGACGACGGGCTCAGGACTCTGACCGTTGTATTGCGATATGATCTCCTTTTTGCGGAAGAAGACCTTGTTCCCCAGCGGAGTCGCCATCTTTTTTCCATCGAAAATTGATACGTAGGAAAACTTACAAAAGGGTAGAGGAGCGAAATTACAAATAATTAAAGTAAAATTAAAGGTAGATCTCCTCTGAGATTTTTGGAAAAGTATGCCGGTAGGAATCTGATCAGCGCACGATCACTTTATCCCTTTGACGATGCAATCGATCAGACGATCAAGCTGCCTCCTAATAGGATTCCCTTCTTGCTTGGTTCTAGAAATCGAGTATTTGAAAGTAAGAGAATAAGAGAACACTCTCTAAAAGAATCTTTGATTGAATTTCTTTCAGATAATCTTCTCTCTCTAGCCCGCTAATCCCTTTTCCCTCTCTATCCGTGCGCGTCTCTCCCTCTGTGTGTCGTTCTCTGTTCAGCAAGGGACTATTTATAGTCAAAATGGGGTATAACCGCCTCCTTGAATTCAACAAGGTTGAATCAGTCGCGAGGCTGCAAATAACCTTGCAGTGAAGCTGGTTGCGAGCTTCCAGCGAAGCTAGAGGGTTCGTGTGAACGCCTCTCTGCTGTTTGTGGCTTAATTGTCTCCACTTAATGTGGGACAAAGTGGGCGGGTATAACTGCCCACTTAATATGGTATTAATCCCACTAAATTAGTGGGGTTCACCCATTAATCCCTATGTGAAACGGTCAATCGATGACCTAGTAAATCTCATTACGGAGCTAAGTCATGCGAAGTTAAGCTTTAGCTTAGAGCTTCAGCGAAGTTACCTTCATAGTCCCCTGCAAAAGTAGACTTAGCTTATATCCTCGGGCAAAGTTACCTTCAAGGCTTGGTGCGAAGTTAAGACTCAGCCCGACCCTTTTTCCTTTCAACGAAGATAGGAGTAAAGCTTCTAGCGCGAAGCTCCTGGATCAGTATCTGGCGGGGCTAGATGGGAAGCTTGCAGCGAAGCTACCACGAAAGCTTTGTAAGTTAGCTCTCTATGGAGCTATGAAGAGCTTCATGCAAATCTATTGTGAAGCTGGATAAACTTAGCCTCTCAGGCGAGGCTATCCCCTTGGGTTAATGCAAGGCTAAGTGTTGAGCTAACTTAGCATCTTAGGCCTGCTTGGATCTCTTCAAAATAAACTTTGACTTACTGTCTGCTTCATTGGATCAGTAAAGTCTAAATCGCTGCCTTGTCCCTGGTCGTCAGCTTGTCTTTTACTTATCTTTTGAAATGTCAATAAGTTAGACGTCGTTCAGACCGGTTAAAGATAAATGTGAAAGTTTTATCTTTTTAGAGTGTCAATAGCTTTGTGTAAGTTTTTTTTCTTTTAAATTTACAAAAATGAGTTTAAAACTTCTTCTCAGTTTTGGTAAAAGAAAACAAATAAAGTTAGATTAAGTTAAGAAGAAGATGGTAGAAGAAGAGATGGGGGTGGTGTTATTTTATTTACAAAAGAAAAGGAAAAACTAAATAAAGAGGAAAATGTTAATTTTGGAGTGAAATTCTATACTAATGAATGAAAAAAATAAAAAGAATATTGGCCTCTACTATTGCATCATAATGAAGATTTACCTCAGCGTGAATTAAAGTAAGCAGATAAAAGAGTAACTTGAATGCGGTGCTTGACTAGATCGAGTACGATGAAGAAAAATAAAAAACTCTATTGATGTCACTTCAGTACAATTTTCTCTTGAACAAAGATTACATCAGTGTCACTCTAATTACAATTCTTCTTCTTCTCTCTTATATAACTCTTTCTAACTTAAAATAAAATAAAAATTATACTGAAAAAAGAAAATAAAAATCTAAACTAAACTAAACTAAAGCTCTCTGTTGTAGCACATCCCTCTGCCTTTTGAAGATACAGGTATTTATAGAAAAAAGGGGATAAGGGATAGAGTAAGGAGATATGGGGAGCAAACGCTCCCCCTGATTCAAAAATTCAGCTGCAAAACACGACTTTTATTGCATTTCCATTACAAGATCCTGGCCGTAGGGCTAGGATCTGGGTGTGTGTAGTCCATTGATTGTCTTCTATCCTTTTATCCTCTTAAATTTTGGATATCTACTTTGGATTTAACGATATATCTCTTTATCCTCAGCGAAACTGATAGGGTCTTTTTCTAATCCGTTTTCTTTTGAATTTTAATGATATTATCTTATCTGATATATCCAGTTTTCAGATAAGATAGCTTTTAGAACCTTTGAATTTGAATCGATCCCTTTCTTTTGAATGTTTGAATTTAATTGAATAAATCTGTCGATCTCTCTTTTTCTTCCTTAATTATCTTGCACGCCATTAGACATGAAAATACATCAAATACCAAAGTTTTATTATAAAATAAATGCAGAAATGTGGCACATATGATATTACATATGCAATATACGTGAACGATCACCAACTGTCTTGCACACGTCATCGTTACCCATCAGGACATAGCCTCCATCACAAAACTTGTAAGTACTGAACCACTCTCTTTAAGGCACATGTGGTATGTGTACCCCCAGTCAAGTAACCAAGCATCTGAATACTTACCTTTTTCTGATCAAGCTGTTAAGACATCACATGAACTATCATCTACTTGTTCGACAACCCCGCCTTGATCTGGCTTTCTACTGGTACTAGGCCCATCAGAATTCTTACCGTCTTTTTTTTAGTATCTCCTTGTATTTCATACAATTCTTCTTGATGTGCCATGATTTTCTGCAATAGTAGCAAGCAAAAATGCTAGAAGCCTCTGGATCCCTTTTGGGTCCTCACTCTTTGATCTCCCCTTTGGGGCTTCACAATCAGTCCCGAGGCCTCCTCTGTAGAATTTGTCTTCTTCATCAGCTCGTTATTCTGGAGCATCTACCTGACATCTTCTAATTCTAAGGTCTCTTTACTATACACGATGGTGATGACCAAGTGGTCATAACTTGATGGAAGAGAAAAGAGTAACAGAACAGCTTTGTCTTCTTCTTCTAGCTTAACCTCTATAGCCAACAAGTCGCTTAAAATCTTATTAAAAGAATTATGATATTGTAGAATAGGCGTACTTTCCTTCATTCGAAGGCTCTATAACTGCTTCTTCATGAAAACCTTGTTCGACAAACTCTTTGTCATGTTAAGGCTACCAAAATCCAGCAATTATCTCCTCATTCATGACATTATACAGGAGCTCATCTGATGGACATAGTATAATCGTCGCCTTTGCGTGAAAGTCGATGTTGTTTCACTCGTCATCCTCCATCGTCGATGGCTTCTTCTCAATACCAAGCATGGCCTTGTGTGTACCTCCTTCATGAGCAACGACGTTTCTCGCATCTTTCACAATAAGAAGTTAGAGTTCTCATTCGAATTTCTTCACTTCAAACTAGGTTGTTATGGCCGTCTTACTAGCCATTGCTCTTATACCAATTATTGTGATCAATGTCGATACAATAAGAGAGAAACATCGAGTTTGAGACTCGGCAACAGAAGCGTAAAAGCAATCTACCACTAGCAAGAAATCGAGACAAATTACCAAAAAACACAAGAATATCAGATTTAAACTGGCTCGACAATAATGCCTGCGTCCATAGGGAGAATTATACTGAAAATAGAGAAGAAAAATATAAGAGTTACAAGAATTCTCTCTCTCACAACTCTCAATGATGGAAATATCTCTGAACTTGACTTGCCTTAAAAGGCCACCTACAAGGGGTTTATATAGGCTCATAGAATGATCCTAATCCAACTCAAGCTTCAACAATACAATCAACACCGCCTTAGAGAAAGAAGAGAACTTGAATCAAGGTATTTTGAAAATAACTTTAGTCAAGATTCAATTCTACCACATCTTGAAATTGACCAATCCCAAACCTTGGCAAATTTTTCCTTTAAAAAAAATTGAACTTGATTGTGAATGTGATCCTGAACCCCAACTTTATGATTCAGCTCCAATTTTTGAATCTATATTGACTCAGTACCCTTACCCGATTTGGACCCAATTCCCGAGCCAACACTGATTCTCGTACCTATAAATCTTGAAATTAAACCATCGATTTTGTGTCACATTTCATTGATGGGAAAAGAGTATGAATTTCAATTCTTTGATTTGGACCTAACTTTTGAACCAAATCCAACTCTCGAACCTAAAATTGATTTAAGTCATATTCCGAGTCAATTTGATTCCTGAACATTTCACTCTTGAGCTCAAATCAACAATTTCACAAAATCACATTTCTTTGTTAGACCAAGGTATAGACCATTATAACTCCGAAATGATATTCCAAGATTAGTCATATAACTGGGATGATTTTCATAATAAGGTCTTACATAATCCTAATCAAATTGGGGATAATAACAAGGTAAATAAAAAAAAGGTCATCAAAGGTGGGCTTCTTGAAATTTCACATTATTTAGATTGGGTAGTAACACTTGGTCCAATCCGACCAGCACTGGAACCGTCGCCTTGAGATAACATTTTTCTTCCCTTTCTTCTTTTTCATGCATTTATGCATTCATTCATATATTGAGGACGATGCATGAAATAGGTATGGGGGAGAATTTTAATATAGGTTCTTTTTTATAAAAATAAAAAATTTTTTAAAAACTTTTTGAAAAGAGAAAACAATATTTTAATCTATTTTTATAAAAAAAATAAGTAAATTTTAAGAAATATGAGAATCATAATTAGGATTTCTTATACTTGGTCAAAATAATATTATTTGTTTGATTTTTAGGTTTAGGAAGAAAAATTAGAAAAGTAATTTAATCTTGATTTTTACTTGATGAAATATGCATACTTTATACACTTACACATTTAGGGTTCAAAAACAAAGATTGTTATGTCTTATAAAAAAAGAAAAAAATATGATATATTAAAAAATTCTAATTAAGCGGGGTATTTGTGCCTCATGAAACATAAGTATTCATGCCTAAAAGTGATCCATACTATAAATAAAATCTTTAGTTTTGTGGCTTCGTTAGCTTGAGTTCTCAAGTTTTAGGGGTGTTTTCTCACCCGGTGCCCTAAAACTGTCCGGCTTGAGAGTCACTAACCTAAGGTTCGTTACACGGTGAATTAGAAAGCCTAATAGAATAAAGAGATATTACCGTCATAGTATGTAAAAATAAGGCATAAGAGTTAGAGTTGAAGAATCATTAGTCAAATATTCAGGGTCACAAGGTGCATATGGTTTAGGATAAACTAAAAGATTAGGTGAGAAATATAGCTTTAATCATTACCTTGATTGATAACAAGTTTTTGAATAGAGATTAAGTTTATAAATGAATAGTTTGATAATTCTAAGACTTATAGACTATTTGATTTTTACAAAAATACTTCAAATATGTTTTCCCTTTTTCAAAATGTGTTTTCAAAATACTAACACTTTGTTTTTCTTTCTTTTATGAATTTTGTGAGTATAATTCACTGAAAACTCTCACGAGATAAAACTCGTCGTCTAGGTGTAACCTAGAGGTTTAACGGCTTGTTACACGTGCTGAGTGCAACCGTGATTCTTATGAAAAATGAGTTAGATTAGGTTAGCTTTATCTTTCTTTTTATCTTGTTTTGCTTGAGGACGAGCAAAAGATAAGCGTAGGAGTGTGTTCGTACACGTATATTGCATTTATTATTATTACATTTCTACATTTATCTTTCAATAAATCTTGTTATTTACTTGTCTTAATATATAAATTGCACAGAGTATGATTAATGGAAGGAGAGAATATAACACCAAATAAAGATCAATTAAATTGGATATAGATTTATTTAGTTAGCTTGAAGATCGATAGGGATAGTGATTGGAAAAGAGTAATGTAGAGTTATTACACAAGTATTCAATTAAAGAAGAAAGGTTTAGAGTTAACCTTGGTGCTCGTTTACTCCACAAATGTCTTCAAAGATCAATATACCCTTTCCAATCTCCGCTATAGCAATGGCTATACTGGTCGATTCCCGGGAGAGCTAGCGATAGAAGCGTTACGGTATGGAGTGAAGAAATGAAAAACGAAATGTCTTCTATGTATTTACACAAATGCAAGAAGCACATGAAAAGAGGTGATGGATTTGTGCATTATGGAAAAAGAAATCAAAAGAACTTGGGTGAAGTGTGTTGCAAAGAAAGAAAAGCTAGTAAAGAAAGTGTTAGAAAACTTTAGATGAGAAGGTACATGGCTAGCTAACTTTACCTCATTGCTAACTTGCTAAACTCAATGGTGATGCTTGATTGCCTCATGTTGATTCATTGGCAATAGGGATATCTTGCTTGTTTGTTCAAGTGTTTTACCGTTATGGAGATGAGTGTTCTCTTGTTCTTAGCTTGAAGCCTCATATGAATTCATTGGCTCTCTAGATAGATGTTCAATGATGAACTCTAGGATAGGTACTCAAAGATGCTAAGTTCGAAGAATCAACATTCATTCAAACATTCAAGACATAACAACAAATTAGCTTGAAGTAGAGAAGTTGTTCTTACAAGTAGCATATGTAGGTGATCCATCTCCATGTTCCATCAAAGGCACTTGTTCTAAACAAGGCTCTAAATGAGGCACACATGAGTCATATGGAGTATGAACAAGCAATTGCCAAGGGAAAGCAACTCTACTTCCTTGGTAAGTAAAAGAATTATCACAATGCAAGTATAAAGATAAGCATCATCCAAAGAGATAGAAGTTAGCTAGGTAAGTTCTTAGCTAGCCATGCAATAGAGATTTAGTTATCCATTACACTAGAAACAAAGCAACTATTCATGATGTAAAGCAATAGAACTAAAGCAAATGAAATAACACTAGAATGAAAGCAAGAAATTAAAGCAAAGTAAAGTAAAACATACTAGAGATTGCAAAGAGATGAATGGAGCTCTTTTGATAAATCCTTACTTACAAGAATGTCACTTTCTTGATACAAGCTTTCAAACAGCACTCTCTCTCTCACTTTGTCAAAATCTCTAGGAGGAAGAAGATGAAGACTAAAAACCTAGGAGAATAACAAAATACAAGAATTTCCCCTATTTTCTTCTCTCTCTTCTCTCTCTTCTCTCTCTTCTCTTTCGCACAGACGCTGGTCCTCTATTTATAGCCATCCATGAGAAGGATCTTGAGCCCTGGCCGTTGGCGCAAAATCCGGGCTCCAACTGCCTCCAAACCGCCGCAGATACGCGGGAAATCCCCAGTTTTGGCGGCAAAATCTGGGCCGTTGAGCCCAGATTTTCTGTTGTGATTTGGTTGTTAGGTGGTTATCCACGTGGCCTTCTGGAAGATCCAATTGGCGCGCGGATCTCAACTGAATCCAAATTCAAATCTTGGGCTCTTTTGGGCTTATGGATTTAATCTCTTTAATTATTGCTAATTAAAGTGATTAATGGACTTTTTCTCTTTTAAGTTGTGGACCTGTAAAAATAGAGAGAAAAAGGGGTTAAAAATCACATTTTATTTACAATATGCATAGTATGGAAGTGGTAAAATATGCAAATATGTATAACAATCACACCCCCATACCTAACTTTTGCTCGTCCTCGAGCAAAAAGAAAAAAAAGAAAGAAAAAGAAATTCCTAACTAATTATTACACCACTTTCATAGGTGACACGATTGCACTGAGCACGTGCAACAAGCCGTTAAACCTCTAGGTTACCCTAGAGGAGGAGTGTTGTCTCCTGAGGGTTTTCAGCGGATTGCACCCACAAAATCCATAAAGAAAAATAAAAGGGTTAGTGAAATTTTTGATCCATGTTTTAAAGATTCTAACTTGATCTATAGGTTTCAGGTTACTCTAAACTTTTTATTCTTCTTATAAGTGTCTATTTGGAATTTTGTTTTCAGCTTAGGTTAAGATTTTAGGGAAAATATCAAAAATCGGATTTTGCATCAAACCTAGGATATATACATCTATAAATATGAAGGATCTTTCTTAGACTAAGTTTATTTATTTACTAATATATATAATATTTTTTTCTTTTTTTTATTTTATTTAGGTTTATTTATTTATATTTCCTTAGCATCCTTAGGCTTTCTAGTTTACCCTTGTAGCGAGCCTTTAACCGATGACTCCCAAACCAGATGGTCTTAGGGCACCAGATGAGAAAACATCCCTCGGGTTTAAGGTCTCGAGTAAAAAAGGCCACGAAGGAATTTAAGGACTTAACCACCTTTAGGCGTGATCGGCAATGCTTCTTGAGGCACGGCTAACCAGCTTAGTCAGTGGCTAAGTATTTATTTTTTATTTATGTACATCTTTTTTTTCTTTTATTTTAATTTTTTTTATTATATATATGTGTAAATAAAATCACGAAGTCTTTGATTAATCCTTCAATATGTTTAATGTTTATATCTAAAGAAAGAATTAAAATCTAGTAATTTTTCTAATCCTTTATTACTTAACCTAAAAATCTAACAAAATCCTCTTTTCAACTTATAATTAGAAATCTTAATTTAGAGCTTCCTTAATCCCTAAATTTCAATTTTGATTCTTTAAACATGGATCAAAGAATTTCTTTTTTTATTTTTTTTATTTTTTTTAATTTTTCTAAAAGAAAAAGTAAAATCTAAAAAGAAAGTGGAAAATCTATAAAGAAAGATAAAATCTAAAAGAAAATAAAAAACCTAAAAAGAAAGTGAAAAATCCTATGTTAGTATCTACCCCCCCATACCTATCTCATGCATTGTCCCCAATGCATGCAATATGAAATGATGCATGAAATAGGTAAAGGATAAAGCTACTCCCTCTGTCGCTTTGGACCCGCGGTGGTGCTAGGTCCAGCCGACTGTGATCTCCTCAACGCTGCCTCCATCTTATCTAGCCGAGAGGATTGCTCCTCTACCCTCTTCCTAAGACTGACCTGCCCCTTGAAAATCTTCTTCATGCCTTTCCAGATGGTGGACATGAAGGCTCGTGAATCAGTAGGGGGTTCCTGCCTCCAAAATTGGGGCTCATCAATTTCTTCTAAACTCTCCTCCGAATCAAGCTCCACAGGTTCATTTTCAGGCTGAGCAATAGGTGTCCAAAGTGCGTGCAAGCAACCATTATATGAGCTTGTGGGTCTCTCTACAGTAGCAAGCACTTGGTCAAATGTATTAAAGACAGCGTCTGAGATGAATTGTTTACACAGACGTGTGATTAAGATAGATGGGAATGCTTAGCACCCGAGTGCGGGAGGAATTGTCAAGAATGGCACGGAAGATGGCCCGATTCAAACAGACCGTGTGGTTATGTGTCATTAAATCATGGATTACCTGTAACACGGGTCTGTTAAAGGAAGAGTGGTGCTCAATCCAAAAATGTTGCGTTAGACCCAACGTCCAATGCAATGAACATTTCGAAAGGTCGTGTTGGCTTTGAGCCCACGGTCCTGAATTGTACAACGGATCCCCATGAGGGGCATATAATCTACCAATGGCAAGGGGTCGGTATGGTGGGGATGACTGGGGACATTAGTGATTTCAGCAAATAAGTGGGATGGTGACAAAGATATCACCGAATGGCATGTGAGATACAAATTGGTACGTGTCATGATTCACAGATGCTTGATCAATTGAATTGTAAAAGGTAGTGACAAGATCAGGGCAATAGTATGCATCGTGCTCATTGTTATCATAGACTAAAGAGTACCAATTCCAGCATGTATTCTATCCACAAAAATGTGCCCATACCCCCTACTTTCATTCAAAAGTATAGAAAAATCCCTTTCCACATACAAATTTGGTGCCATATATGCTAATGGAATGTAAAGCAAAGGATTTGAGATAGGAAAATGCAAACCACCCCGGAGATCGGGGGGGAAATCCAAAACAGTTGTGCAGAAAGCACCCGAGACAGAATTTGGAAGAGTTGCTCTGGATCTGCCACTGGAAGTAGAAATCAGCCAGGGCAGAATTTTTCTGGGCGCCAGAGGTGGCCGGAGTGCGGTGGATCTGCGGCTGGAAGTGGGTTTTTGCGGCAGACAGAGGAGTCTGGCGAAGGGAAAAGTTGGCAGAGGTCGGCTCTTGATGAAGGTTCTCAGATCTGAAAGAAAATCTGCGTTTGAGGGAGAAAGAGTTGGTGAGGAGAGTATTTATAGGGGTAGGTAAAAATGGGATTTCCAAATTTATCCCTGGGTCAAAGGTATATTTACAACCCTAGGTCAAAAGAGTTTGAAAATGAAAGGAATCCTAGGGAAGAGAAAATCCTAGGAATGTGAAACAAAAATCCCTAATTTTTTTTATTTATTTAGTATTTACAAAAAAAAATGTAAAAGAAATTATTTACAAGTGTGGTCCCAAAATGATATTCAGGAAAATACACAGGAAACTATACAGATGGAATTGTCACAAATAAACTGGGTCACAAAGACCCAATTCATGAACTTCGTGTGACACATGATCAGTGGTAAAGAATGGGCTAAGACGTGACCGTTCACAGTGATTTGTTTACATTATTCGGGTCAAGAATCTCAATTACACCATGGAGAAGACATTTTGAACAATGAATGGTCTTGACCACCTGGTTCTCATTTACCAGGGAAAAGGTGGAGTCGTGAATTGTACAACAGAACTTTTTGTCCTACGATAAAAATCTTTCGGTGAATGGATTTATCGTGAAAAAGCTTGTTCTGTGTTTAGTGATCCGAGCATTGTCATATACCTCGTTTCTCAGCTCTTCAAGCTCAGATAACTGCAACTTCCGTAGAACACCGGCTTTATCCAAATCCAAGTTCAGCTGCTTTAAAGCCCACATAGCTCGGTGTTCTAATTCAACAGGCAAGTGACAAGGTTTCCC
This sequence comes from Agave tequilana, assembly GCA_038442645.1. Classification (NCBI taxonomy): domain Eukaryota; kingdom Viridiplantae; phylum Streptophyta; class Magnoliopsida; order Asparagales; family Asparagaceae; genus Agave; species Agave tequilana. The sequence goes on along the minus strand of JAVJIF010001158.1, from coordinate 16,772 downwards.
AAATACAACTCGATATGGAGACATACCGAGGACAGTCTTGTAAGCGGTCCTGTATGCCCATAAGGCATCAGTGAGTTTGATGGACCAATCCTTACGGTTCTGTCCTACAGTTTTTCCAAAATGAGTTTTATCTGTCTATTCGTGACTTCAACTTGCCCATTGGTTTGAGGATGATAAGCCGTGGATAATTTGTGAGTAATAGAGTATTTTCGCATCAAAGCTTCAAAAGCCCTATTGCAGAAATGACTCCTATTACGCTTATTATCGCAGGGGGGCTCCGAAGCGAGAGATGATGTTTTCTATTAAAAACTTAATGATAACATGGTTGTCATTCGTCCGTGTTGGAATTGCTTCAGCCCACTTGGAAACATAATCTACGGCTACCAAAATGTATTGGTTACCGTAGGACAGAGGAAAGGGTCCCATAAAATCGATGCCCCAGAGGTCGAAAATTTCGACTTCCAAGATGGGTGTGAGGGGCATCATGTCTCTTTGTGTGATACGACCCGTCATTTGAAGCTTATCACAGAGCTTGCAGAAATTATATGCATCCTTAAAGAGAGTGGGCCAGTAGAATCCACTCTGAAGCATTTCTCAGCAGTTTTCCGGGACCAAAATGTCCACCGCAAGCTAACTTGTGACAGAATGTCAAAACGCTCTGATGTTCATCCTCAGGAAGGCATCTATACGTATGATTTGGTCAGGACAGTATTTGAATAAATATGGTTCATCCCAAAAAAAGAACCGCATTGGCGCAGAAAAACGGGTTTTTCTTGTCGACCAATGAGAAGGTATTTGCTGGTAGCAAGGTAATTCACTATATCAGCATACCGGGCTCTCCACATATCTCAAAAATGTGCTCGTCGGGAAAATCATCATTAATCGGTATATTCTCCTTAGGTGCATTTGGGATTCTCGACAAATGATCAGCTACCACGTTCTCAACGCCTTTTTTATCTTTAATCTCCAAATCAAACTCTTGCAAAAGAAGTATCCATCGAATCAGTCTTGCCTAGCATCTTCTTTTGCATCAAATATTTTAGGGCGGAGTGATCAGTGAAAATAACAGTTCTGGACCCTAGCAGATATTGACGAAATTTCTCCAACGCAAAGACAACGCTAAAAATTCCTTTTCAGTAGTTGTGTAATTGAGTTGGGCATAATTCAGCGTTCTGCTAGCATAATAGATTACGTGTTGCCTATTATCAATACGCTGCCCTAAAACAGCGCCTATAGTAAAGTCAGAGGCATCACACATAATCTCAAAAGGCTTGGTCCAATCTGGTGCAGATATGATCGGTGCAGAGACAAGTCTACTTTTAAGCTCCTTCCATGATTTTTGACATTCCTCATCAAAGATGAAAGGTACATCCTTCCTAAGAGATTTGTCAAGGGTCTTGCAATGTTGCTAAACCCTTGAATAAATCGCTATAGAAACCGGCGTGCCCTAAAAATGATCTAACGTCCTTTAAGCACGTCGGTTCAGTGAGCTTTGTTATGACTTCCACTTTGGACTTGTCTACCTCGATTCCTATCTTGATACCTTGTGCCCAAGCACGATCCTTACTTGACCATAAAATGACACTTTTCCCAATTAAGTGTCAAAGTTTTTTCTCCATACAACGTTGTAAAACTAGCTTCAGATGGTACAAGCATTGCTCAAAGGAATCCCCATAGATCGAAAAATCATCCATAAAAATTTTCAAAATTTCTCCACCATGTCCGAAAAGAGGCTCAACATGCAACGTGAAAAGTTGCAGGAGCATTGCATAGACCGAAGGGATCCTTCGGTAAGCAAATGTTCCAAAGGGACAGGTGAAGGTAGTCTTATCTTGGTCTCGGGAGCAATTGGGATCTGATTATATCCTGAATATCCATCCAGGAAACAATAGTACTCGTGTCCCGCCAATCTCTCCAGCATTTGATCAATAAATGGAAGTGGAAAGTGGTCTTTACGTGTGGCGGTATTCAACTTCCTGTAATCAATACAAACTCGAATCTTCGTTGGAAGACGTGTTGTATCAATTCTTTATTCTCATTTTCCACCATCGTAAATCCAGCTTTCTAGGCACAGCATGGACTGGACTTACCCATTGACTATCAGATATGGGATAGATAATCCCATTGTCTAATAGTTTCAAAATCTCAGATCTAACAGCTTCTTGCATAATGGGGTTAAGTCTACGCTGTGGGTCTCGTTTAGGCTTAGCATCTTCCGTCAAGTGAATCCTATGTTGGACAATGGAAGGACTAATCCCCTTGATATCAGCCATGGTCAACCAATGGCCTCTCTATTTTCCCTAACACAGTCAGAAGGTCCTCTTCTTGTTGCTCAGTAAGATTGGATGCAATTATTACAGAAAGGATTCCTTCTCATCCAAGTACTTGTATTGAGATGATCGGAAGAGCCTTAAGCTCAGAAGAAGGTACCGGATCTATAAATGGTTGCTCATGGTGTAAGGGAAGAATAGGGGTGGAATTAGTGGTCCGTTCAACATTTGATCCAACAATCTGATCCAGGTTGAAGTCATCCGACTCCAACTCAAACTCCTCTTCAGACTCATACTCAATTTCTCCACATGTTCACTGGTCAAATCCATCAATCAAGTTCACTTCAAAAGAATCATTGTCCACATCTCTTGGCTGCTTCTCCAGATGGAAGACATTCACCTCTTTCGTCATATCTCCGAACGTTAACCGCATCGATCCATTTCTATAATTGATTATTGCATTTGCGGTGGCTAAGAAAGGACGTCGAGAATGACTGGTGTTTGCGCTCTGTGATTTTGTACGGGCTGTGTGTTCAAGAACAACAAAGTCCACGGGGTAAATGAATTCCCCGACCCGTATCAAAACATCTGTAATTTCCCCCTTTGGAATCTTTACAGAGCGGTCAGCCAATGTATAGTCATCTGGGTTGGACGAAGGTTGCCTAACCCTAACTGCTGATATACGGAAAAGGGGAGAAGATTGATGCTCGCGCCCAAGTCAAGCAAGGCCCTATTTATGGTGATCTGCCTATGATACAAGAAATGGTAGGGCTCCCTGGATCTTTGTACTTCACAGGGATCGGACCATTGAGCAGTTCACTTATGTTGGAAGCCAAAAAGACTTTTTTAGGGACATTTGCTTTTCTCTTTTTAGTACACATTTCTTTCAGAAACTTGGCGTAGGATGGGACTTGTTGAATAGCATCTAAGAGAGGGACATTGATTTGTACTTGGTTGAATATCTCTCTTATCTTCTCCATGTGAGCATTCATCTTATGATTTGTGAGCCTATTTGGGAATGGGACAACAGGCTTATATGTTGCTCATCAACTTTTCTTTTTCCTTTTGACTGAGAAGTGGATGGTTGTGTGCTTGATGAAGGATTATCTTGCATGGGTGTACTGGAACAGAAGGTGGTGGCATTGGCACAGATTTGGAGACTGATTTGAAACCTTATTATCTACATGTTTTCCAGATCTAAGATTTGAATGGCTTGGCATTGGCTGGGTCCCAAGTCTTCAACTTCGTGCAGAGGAAAATGGGCTTTGGGATTGGGCACAGGTTGGCTAGGTAGCATTCCTTTTGTCTTTCAGTCAAAGAGTTAGCCAACTGCCCTATTTGAATTTGCAATTGTTCATGTCCTGCTGCTGATGTTCATCATGAAGCTTGGTTCTTAGATAAGGTCTCTATCATTTCTCCAAATCAGAAATTCTTTTGTCTGAAGGATTGGGTGGTGGATGATGCTGAAATTGGGGCTGAAAATTTCCTTGATATGGCACAGGATTTGATATGACTGGAATCTGGGTGGACTCTGGTATGAATGAACATTTGGTGGGTTCTGGTGGTAAGTCGGTGGATGAGACTGAGCAGGGTATTGTTGTGGAAATGGTTGTCTCGGCTGCTCAGGGCCAGACTGACTCCAAGAGAAATTCGGATGGTTTCGCCATCCCGGATTATAAGTTTTGGAGTAAGGATTGTAAGTGGGTCTGGTGTACGCGACATCGTACTCTCCTGAAACATTTGAGTTTGATAAACGGACACTCCTCAAACAGATGATTCAGATCATGGCAGTAGGTACAACCCGGATTAACAACAGATGGGTTGACCTGATTCACAGCAGAGTTTTCCTGGACTCTAGCAACTCAATCCTCTTCATCAACTGTGTGATTTTAGTTCTGCCAGCTATTGAGGATCTATGGAATGTAAACCAGTTCTGAAAGTTGGGTGCAGGTTTCTCAGTACATGATTCCCATGGATGTCTTTCAGCTAATGCCTCAAAAAGATCCCAACCCTGATCTTCATCCTTCTTTAAGAATTCTCCTTGACACATGGTTCAAGGAGCGTCTTAGTCTGATAATCAAGCCCATCATAGATAATCTGGCACTGGCGCCATTTTCTATACCGTGATGGGGATACAGGGCTACTAGGTCTTTGAAGCGCTCAAAGTACTTCCAAAATGGTTCATTGGCTTCTTGTTTGAATTGCATTATATTTTCCTCATAAGGGCTGTCTTATGGATAGGATAAAACTTTTAAGAAGACCTTAACGAAATCATCCCAAGAAGAAATTGAGCTAAACTGGGAGATTATAAAGCCACTTCTTAGCGATATCCTAAGTGCAAAAGGTATAAACCTAAGTCTGACAGCATTCTCGGTCAACTGGGAAATTCTCATCATAAGGCATACTTCTTCAAACTCTCGGATGAAGAAGTACGCATCCTCAGATTCAAGGCCATGGAATCGTGGAAGGTGTTTATGAACTGGGGCTTCAACTCAAAGTTATTCCATTGTGTTTGGGAGGAGAATGCACGATGGAAGTGATGTGCGAATCGGATAGAACTTGTCTTGCAACGAAACGTTGGTGGTCATGATTGTGTCGAGTGGTGATGTATGTGGCAGTGTAGAAGTTCTTACAAGCCTAGCAGAATTCGGATCTCGATACCACTCTTGCATACAATTAAACAAATCAAAGTGCACCTTTCACACAGGCGGAAAATGAAAAAATAACAATCAAGAAAAAGAAAAATCAATCCAAGCTTTCTAGGTTCCGGGACCTAGACGACTCCTAACTTTAGATCGTCCACAGGAGGTTTGGTGTAGACTTTGACTATAAGCAAATCAGCCAGGGAAGGGTATGGTTGGTGGGAGGTTTCCGTCAGAGACGTTCCTTAATTAAGTAACCAGCAACCTTCGGGCTTTCGGCCTCAACCCCTTTCCTAGACACTGATTTTACAAAAGTCACTTTCCAACACTTTTCCCCCTTAGGATAATCTCCTAAGTGAGTCCGGATGTCCCTAGGGCAAAGTATAGCAATTTTTAATTAGAAGCTTAGGATTGTGAGTGCGTGAGAAAATGGTTTTTGGGCTAAGGAAGGGGTGATAAAATCCCCACCTTATCTCTTTTTTTGGGATTTGCCCTTAAAGTTATTTGTGCAAGTGTACGATATCAACAAACAAGGTTCACTCAAAGCGTAATTAAATCAAACAAAGAGTGAGTCCTAATCTATATGCTATGCTTACGTACCTTGTCTCCAGCACTCTTCAACAGTAAATGTAAAGGAATGAAAGACACGTGCCTAGTATGCAAATGTCTAAACAATTTTCTTAACTTGCAACAAATTTTTTACTGTTGATTAGCAGTTATCAGGTGAAGCAAACAAGATTTAAAGTATTGCAGCAGCTGTATTTTGCAGAGAAGCAAGCCCTGCAGAAAAGTGGTCAGTAGTCAACTCCTCCTTGCCGCAATTCTGCGGCAAAAGCCCAGAATTTGCGGCAATTCAGAGGGATCCTGGTCTCTGCTTTCGAGAGCAGGAGGGCCAGGTCCACTTATATGTTTCTGCAATGCAAGATTTGCTGTTTCTTCAACTGTACCTGCAACAGAGAAGAGTATTCGTTTAATTCTTCACTTGAATTCAAATACCGTTGCTCTCCCCGCACCCCGGCAACGGCGCCAAAAATTTGATTGGAAAAGAGTAATGTAGAGTTATTACACAAGTATTCAATTAAAGAAGAAAGGTTTAGAGTAACCTTGGTGCTCGTTTACTCCACAAATGTATTCAAAGATCAATATACCCTTCCAATCTCCGCTATAGCAATGGCTATATACCGGTCGATTCTCCGGGAGAGCTAGCGATAGAAGCGTTACGGTATGGAGTGAAGAAATGAAAAACGAAATGTCTTCTATGTATTTACACAAATGCAAGAAGCAACATGAAAAGAGGTGATGGATTTGTGCATATGGAAAAAGAAATCAAAAGAACTTGGGTGAAGTGTGTTGCAAAGAAAGAAAAGCCAGTAAAGAAAGTGTTAGAAAACTTTAGATGAGAAGGTACATGGCTAGCTAAACTTACCTCATTGCTAACTTTCTAAACTCAATGGTGATGCTTGATTGCCTCATGTTGATTCATTGGCAATAGGGATATCTTGCTTGTTGTTCAAGTGTTTTACCGTTATGGAGATGAGTGTTCTCTTGTTCTTAGCTTGAAGCCTCATATGAATTCATTGCTCTTAGATAGATGTTCAATGATGAACTCTAGGATAGGTACTCAAAGATGCTAAGTTCGAAGAATCAACATTCATTCAAACATTCAAGACATAACAACAAATTAGCTTGAAGTAGAGAAGTTGTTCTTACAAGTAGCATATGTAGGTGATCCATCTCCATGTTCTATCAAAGGCACTTGTTCTAAACAAGGCTCTAAATGAGGCACACAGAGTCATATGGAGTATGAACAAGCAATTGCCAAGGGAAAGCAACTCTACTTCCTGGTAAGTAAAAGAATTATCACAATGCAAGTATAAAGATAAGCATCATCCAAAGAGATAGAAGTTAGCTAGGTAAGTTCTTAGCTAGCCATGCAATAGAGATTTAGCTATCCATTACACTAGAAACAAAGCAACTATCATGATGTAAAGCAATAGAACTAAAGCAAATGAAAATAACACTAGAATGAAAGCAAGAAATTAAAGCAAAGTAAAGTAAAGCATACTAGAGATTGCAAGAGATGAATGGAGCTCTTTTGATAAATCCTTACTTACAAGAATGTCACTTTCTTGATACAAGTTTCAAACAGCACTCTCTCTCTCTCACTTTGTCAAAATCTCTAGGAGGAAGAAGATGAAGACTAAAAACCTAAGAGAATAACAAATACAAGAATTTCCCCTATTTTCTTCTCTTTTCTCTCTTCTCTTTCGCACAGACCCTGGTCCTCTATTTATAGCCATCCATGAGAAGGATCTAGAGCCCGGCCGTTGGCGCAAAATCCGGGCTCCAACTGCCTCCAAAACGCGCAGATACGCGGGAAATCCCCAGTTTTGGCGGCAAAATCTGGTCGTTGAGCCCAGATTTTCTGTTGTGATTTGGTTGTTAGGTGGTTATCCACGTGGCCTTCTGGAAGATCCAATTGGCGCGCGGATCTCACTGAATCCAAATTTAAATCTTGGGCTCTTTTGGGCTTATGGATTTAATCTCTTTAATTATTGCTATTAAAGTGATTAATGGACTTTTTCTCTTTTAAGTTGTGGACCTGTAAAAATAGAGAGAAAAAGGGGTTAAAAATCACATTTTAATACAATATGCATAGTATGGAAGTGGTAAAATATACAAATATGTAAAACAATCAGATAGTAATAGGTCTAGAGAACAAACTGAAAAATCAAGTGGATAAAAGGAGATATAAGAAGAATCAAGATCACGCGGCTCAGATCTGCTCTACAGCCAGATCCAGGCCGTGAAGACATGACTTGGTAGATCTATTGGGGAGCATTTTCTTCCTATATCTTCAGATGTTTCTCCCCCTTCCAGTTTTGCCTATAAATACTCAAATTCAGAAGGCAAACGAGCATCACTCCAGCAGAGAGTTAGGATTAGGATTTTATTTTAGTTTTAACTTAGGTTTTCTTTATTCTTATATAATTTCTATTTTTTTATAAAATTAGGTTAGAGAAGAGACCCATGAGAAAAGGAGAGGGCGAATTGTATGAGAGTGACTCCAATGTAATCTTTTTTCTTTCATTATTTTTTAATTTAATCTAAAGTTTACCTACTTTGTTTCTTTTGGTTTTGTTTACAATCCAAGTGAGTTTTATAGAATCAGAATTGCCTTCTCTTTACGAATGCCATCGATAGCTCATGACAATGGATTCCTTTTTTAAAAAAGTTGGTATCATTTCATGCTTGTTGTTATAACTCTTGATGATGTAATGTGGACGTTGACGAATCAATTTTATGGGTTATGTACTGATCGCCCCTCGAACATAAGATAAACTTTCGCTGAAGATCAAGATAAATAATCAGCCCAAAGAGATAAGTAACTTTTCTTACTTTATTCTTTTCATGTCTTAGTTTAAAAACACTTTAAACTAACTCTTCTTTTTAACATAGTTCTTCTTTCAATTAAACACCAACATTTATTCTTTTCATTCCTTTTGATCTTTACTTTTAATTCTTCTTCTCTTCTAACTTAACCCTTTTCTTTTCTTTTTCAAAAACTAAGAAGAAACTATTTAACCGAATTTAGTAAACTTAGAAAGATTATTGAAATACTTCCATACAATCTCTTCTTGTGGATCACAACTTGCATCAAAGTGTTGTGATCACCAAAGACTTGTTCTTTTTCTTTGAGAAGGCGGACGTTGTGTTCGCATTGTTTCGGGTCCTAGTGTGGACTCGGTATTTCGGGTTCGGGTGCGAACTCTTGTTTGAGTGTGGCCTCGGCGAGCCGGTGGGCTTGCGGTGTGTACGGACTAGGGAGTCCGAGAGTTGTAGGTGTTGCGTACCGGGTTGATCCATTGGGATCGATTATAGTGGAAATCCTTCGTGTGTCGAAGGCGGGGGATGTAGAGCAAGGGTGCTCGAACCTCGAAACAAATCCCTTGTGTTTGTGATTGCTCACTCTCTCTCTTTGTCTCTTGTTTATATCTTGCATACTTTTATTGTCTGTCTTTATATGCTTGATATATCATTGTGCTCATTGATATACTTGCTTGGTTGTTTGCTAACACTTGTATTTAACCAATAGAGCCAACGCGGCACCTCAACCCATTAAAGGAGAATCTAGAGGAGTTTATCCAGAGCCCTTCACGGGGAATCGGCAACACTCTTGTGTTAACGTGGTGTTTAGTTTAAATAGTTTGTTTAGGTCATATTGCTTTTAGCTTCCGTATTATTTGCATTAAGTGACCATTAGATAAGCCATCACTATTCACCCCCCTCTAGGTGAACCTTCAATTGGTATAAGAGCTTGGTACTCTGATTTGGTCTAACAACTAGAGTTAAAGATTCTCATTTTTAGGCTAATCACAATATTTTGTACAAAACACCATGGACTTCATGTCACCACCCATGTTTGACATTCTAAAATCCATATAGAAGGTGAAGATGTCCTTGTACCTCAAAGCCCTAGGTTATCATGTTTATCTTGCATCACTAATAATGATTATTGTTATATGGTAAGAATATGAGGCTAATGCAAAAGCCTTAATGCTTTAAAGTCTACCCAAGATGATGTTTATTTATCTAGAGTTTCAACTTTGATTCGGCTTTTGTAGTATGGAATACCCTCATCTCCCTTGGAAAAAATGATCAATACTATGCGGAGAGCGATTCGGACGTTGGAAGCTTACACCTCCAACTTGTGCTACATGGTCCAAGGGGATAACTCCCTTGAGGTAACTACCGAACGAGGATGAGGACATGTCATATGATGAGCTTACCACTTTTTGTCAACTCCTACTTGAAAAATATGACATGATTAAGAAAGATAATAAAAATTTGAAAAGAAATTTGATTGCATGCATATAGAACAAGATTCATTAGAACTAATATGCATGTTTAGAAAAAGAAAATGAAGTTTGAAAAATGAAAATATTTCCTTGATGTCTAAATTGAATGATTTGTGTGAAGGAAATATGATTTTGAAAAAATGAAATTATTTGGTGGGAAAAACAAAAAGAATTGCTTTTCAAGAAAAACTCTACTTTGAAAAGAAAAATTTTTGAAAAAGAAAAAGAAAAAGTTTCTAAAAAAGAAAAGACCTTTGATCATGCTTTACATGCCACCACTTCTTGATCAAAATGAAGTAAATGTTTTGATAAATAAAGGATTAATTGTTTGAGCTCAACTTTGAGCAATTGTGCATTTAATCATAAGAAATTGGAGTCCTTGTTTTCAAGAAAAAACTCTACACATCATGCACATCATCCTCATGCATATGCTTATGTTGCAGTCATGATCACACTCCTACACATAAGCATTCTAAGGTGTACAAATGTATAATTATGGCCGCCAAGGCCATTAGCAAAGTTTGTTATGATAGGATACATCGTTTAAATTTTGCTAATCATAAAAATTTTGGGTTTCCTTATAAGACTAACCACCAAGGACCCAAAAGAATATGGGTACCAAAACCCCCACCCCATATTTTTGATGTAGGTGAAGGATCTCTCAAGACGTGAGAGATTTGGTGCCTTGGTGGTGGTTGCACGTGGACTAGATGGAATATTTTGATGCACCGCTATCAAGGAGGTTTTCGTGGGAAAGCACCATGCTTGAAGCTTTGGAGTTGGTAACAATCTCTAAAACTCTCATTTTATTTATGTTCATAATTGTTCATTCATGATATTTTAGCATGATCATGTTTTATTTGTTTTTGTGCTTCATGTGGTAAAAACATGCTTAGATGTAGTTTTATCAAATCTTGTATTATACATGTACAAATAGTGAGGTACACGTGACTTATATATGTTTGCACTTCATACTCATTTGTACCCACTATATGCACATGTATAGACTAGTTTTGATGATTCTCATTTATACTGTTTTGCCATTTTCGTCGTTTTACTTCATGTATATGTATTGTTAATTCAAATCTAATAAATATACATGTATACCCGTGAGTCTCTTGCCTCATGCAAATACATTTGATAGACTCTTTTATATGAGATATGTATGTTATTGTTAGGATTGGATAAATCATACATATACTAGAAGTTGTTTGTTTATTGAAAAAAATGATTTTTCATGTTTTTGTTTAATAAAAATTTGATACATGATCACTTTTGAGCTTCAATGTCTATTTTCATGAAAATGTTATTTACATGACTCTTGTACACTCACATTTTATTCATTTTATCATGATCTTGTTTCATGAACATCTTTTTATGAGTTTTATAGATCTGAGTGTCATATTTGTGTATTTGGTATGATTCATGAAATACATATACTTTGATTTCATGTTTGAAGGATCTTAACTAGTTTTCAAAAATTATTTTCACTAGTTATTGTTCTTCATTTGGTAGTGATTTTCAATGCTAAAATATTTTCAAATCTAATTTTTGAAAACTCCTACCATCTATGGGAGGTGGAAGGGAGATCATGTTCATGTATGCTTTAGATGAAAATCATTAAAACTTGAACCATGATTGGGTGGTAGTTATATGAGATATACACTGATATTATGTTATTTCAATTGGTATCAGTGGATTCTTTCAATTGGTATCTAAATTGATAATTTTGTATATACTCTATTTTGTTTTCTATATATGTATGTATCAATATCAATGGTATATTTTTCATACATATATATGATTTCATGTGCTTAACTTACAATTGGCTCATTTTTTTTAAAAGCACAAAATTTATGATGAAAAATAAAAAAAATTTGATCATTATGTTTACTATTGTATCAATATGTTTCAACTTCAAATTGTTAATTTCAATTGATATCAATATGATTTACAATAATGATTATTTTCAATTTGGTATCTTAAAATTTGTTGTTTTACTAAAGCTCTGATACCTTTAAAAAAATTTTGTTAAGAAAAATTTAAAAAAATTTTTTTTTGAGTTGTATTGCCTATATGCAAGGGGAGCTTAACATCTCTTCTACATATAGATTCATATTGAGTGTATTGTATATTGAGGAGCTTGACAACTCTTCTTTATGTGGTACACGTGTGTAGGGGGAGCTTCACATCTCCTCTTATGCATACATAATATGTGTTATGTGAATTGGGGCTTGTCATCCCTTCTTCATGTAATGCATATGTGTATGAAAGCTAACTTAACGTCTTCCTCTTCATGAATGTGCTATGCATATAACATTTTATTGATATGTTCGTTTGGCTCCTATTGGTCTCTTTGTTTATGACAAAAAGGGGGAGTAAGATTGATGATTTTGTTTTTACCTTAAACCCTTTGTTGATGATTGACAAAAAGGGGGAGAGGTATTTGCTATATATGCATGTTTTATTAAAGAAATTTATGTTTATGCATATATGTTTATATGTTTGTTGTGCAAATAGGAGAAAAAGATTTTGTGATTTTGTTTTATGCTTGATTAGCATGTTTACTCCTACATCTGCATACATGTTTATGTGCCTCATTGCATATTATTTGTTTATTTGTTATGCATGAGTTAAAGGGGGAGCTTCTTTGAAGCTTTACTTTAATCCATGCATATATAACTTCATGAGTTTTGCATCATCAAAAAGGGGGAGATTGTTGGCCCATCACTCTAGTTTTGATGATGATCAACTTATGTAGTTATGTTTACTAATGATCTTGTGTTAAATAGTGACAGATTTGTTATCAAGATCTTAGTAGGTGTGGAGCTTCAACAAGGATTTAAAGTCATATTTTGGAGCTAGCACCGGTGATTCACGAGCCTATGCATCAAGACCACATTAAGAGTTGAGCTCGTTGGATTGCATTTGGACCAAGTCAAGATGTTGAGAAGACTTCAAGTGAAGACTTCAAGAAGATCAAGACTTGTGCTAGGTATAAGATTTGTTTTGTTTAGTTAAAAATGTAAAGGATAGAGTAGTTGGTGGATTGCTCAAGTACATTTACACACACAACTCTTGATAGATATGTTTTCATAAAGATTTTTTAGTTTAGAAAAGATTTTATCTTGTGACAAAATACTAATTGGTTTTGGTATTCATCTTTACATCTTTCAACAAAAACCAAGTTTATGTTATTGTCAAAACATAGATATTTCATCTTGATTGTGTAGTGATCATATCCATACACACTATGCTTTAAAAAGTATATCTTGTTTTTGTATTTGATGAAGATTTGGAAAAACATGTTTTTGGAAAAATATTGTTTGAAAAAACAGTTTTATCATGAGCCAAATATTTTTCATATTACAAAAATAGTCCAATCTTTTATAACATGCCTTGATTTTATGCAAAGCATGTTTGTTTATCAAATATATTGGTTAAAAACTATTTTTGTAGATTTTTAAGTATTTTATGGGATTTATTTCAACCAAAAGACTTAGTTTTAAATCCCAGAAAAACTGTTTCAGGCTTCAGATAGTCGAATTACTACCTTACTAGTCGACTAACTCTGAAGTCGGTCGACGGCTCGGTCGACCGACATGCACAGACGTGCACGCCTTGACCTGGCAGATGGCGGTCTGCCAACCTGTCGACGGAACTGAGAGCAGTGCTCTCTGTTCTTTTGGGTCGACCGGGCGGTCGACCGGAGGCTCCAACGGTCTGATTTTTGACCGTTGGCGGTCGACGGGCGGTCGACGACAGGTTGACAGACCCCAACGGCTAGTTTTTGACAGCCTATAAATTTTGGGTTTGGTCATTGTTTTGATTCAAGATTTTAGGAGAGCTTTGGGCCAATTTTTCTTATTGTTTAAAAGAGTTTCTCCACATATTTGAGAGCAAATATTTCCTATCTAAAGGAAGAGTTATCAAGAGTGTTAAAAGAGATTCTTTGAGTTTTCCTCCGCCATCTCTTTCCTAGTTTTTCTCACACAAACACTTGAGCCATCCATTGCTATTCATCTATAGGAGTGTTGTAGTGAGATTGTTTTTACGTGATCAAAGTGTTGTGATCACCAAAGACTTATTCTTTGTTCTTTGAGAAGGCGGACGGTTGTGTTCGCATTGTTTCTGGTCCTAGTGTGGACTCGGTGTTTCGGGTTCGGGTGCGAACTCTTGCTTGAGGTGTGGCCTCAGCGAGCCGGTGGGCTTGCGGTGTGTACGGACTAGGGAGTCCGAGAGTTGTAGGTGTTGCGGCACCGGGTGATCATTGGGATCGATTATAGTGAAATCCTTGTGTGTCGAAGGCGGGGATGTAGAGCAAGGGTGCTCGAACCTCGAATCAAATCACTTGTGTTTGCGATTGCTCACTCTCTCTCTCTCTCTCTCTTTGTCCCTTGTTTATATCTCATACTTTTATTGTCTGTCTTTATATGCTTGATATATCATTTGTGCTCATGATATACTTGCTTGGTTGTTTGCTAACACTTGTATTTAACCAAGAGAGCCAACGCGGCACCTCAACCCATTCAAGGGGAATCTAGAGGAGTTTGTCCAGAGCCCTTCACGGGGAATTCGGCAACACTCTTGTGTTATACGTGGTGTGTAGTTTAAATAGTTTGTTTAGGTCATAATGATTTTAGCTTCGCATTATTTTGCATTAAGTGACCATTAGATTAGTCATCACTATTCACCCCCCCACTCTAGATGAACCTTCAACACACACACACACACACACATATACAGAGCATGCTATCAATTGGGTTCAAAAGGAAGAGGCGAATCAAGATGATGATGAGGGTTATTGGTTAAAATTTTGGTCATGTACATTTCAAACAAAAACTAACAGATGACTAACTGAGCTAACAGGTCCGGAGACTCAGGTATCCGTGACAAAAACCAAATAAAACTTTCGGAACCTTTCATAAAACTCATTCAAAGTTTGAGTACCTTTTGTGTAATTTACCCTATTTTTATTCATCATTGTCCTTAAAGGTTGCCAATTACTAAATGGATTTCACACAGTAAAATAAATTAGATGAAACTTACCAAATAAATAATTTGGAGGCATTTATTGACAATAAATATTACATGCAAGAAATGCTATATTTTCTTATAACAATAAAGTAGCTCTTTAAGTGAGAATTTTAGAAAAGAAAGACATATTGCTTGTGACTAAATTGAAATTTTAACCGCGTTCTTTAGAATAATATAATTGTTGTTAAATAGTAATTCTTTTACACAAGAGATGTCGTTGTGCTTACCTTTTTTTGAAATTGTGATTAGTTTCTTTTTAGAGACCATTAGAGTTTCATTTATGTGCGCGCTCTAGGCATTCATTCTCCCCTCAAGGTGTTTCTTTCCCCCACCATGACACGGTTTCTTTCCCTCTATGGAGTTGTGATGTAAGTTTAGGGGTTTTTCTCTATTAATTACAAAGGCGTGTCAAGAGAAATCTTTCATTTTTATTCATTCCTGCCGGTTCTTTACATTGCATTGATGTGAAAAAACATATTTGAGAATAAAAAAAACATGTAAACTTTTATGTATTTGAGATAAAACACAATTCAATATTTTTAAAGATATTAGGTTTTGAGAGTATTATATTACCATACTCCATAAGGATGGAATGCTTATGTATAAGTTGATAAGTTGCATTCTAATAGTTTTGAAACATCATGAACAGTTTTTAATGTCAGTATTTTCTCTCTCTCTTTTCTTTTGATACTTTTTCCCCAACTAACGCTAGGCGCTATTGTCAGTAGATACGCATGCCAATGATTACTTTGATTGCTATTGCTGCCATCAACCCATAGTCTATGTTCCCTTTGCTACTAACTCTACCGTCACCATCACTGTAACCACTACTAACATTGTCACTGCTGCAACGCTTCATATTAATTATCGTTCTTGTAATTGTCTTTATCGCTATTACTCTATCAATGTTATTGTGAATATTATCATTATTGCATTATCATTGTTAGCACAGTTGACATTGCTATTATCAGTTCCATATGATAATTGTCACTGCTATCTATGTTTCTTAGCTGTCATTATTCTTGTTTGTCATTGTTGGGAACAATATTCACACTACCGCCTCATCGTTGCTACGACCACTATCATTAGTGTCACCCACATCATCATCATCAACACCAATTGTTACCTTCAATGGACCGGTTTGTATTTCTATCACCACTTTATTGTTGTTACTGTCAACACAACTCACTATTCAACCGTTGACTCATTAGTCAACTACTATCCCGCCACATACACAATTAGTATACTATTATTCTCATTCTTGTCACTGTCATCAATCCACCATTATGCCTGTTACCATCACCCACAGTTGTTGTTGCCACCTTAACCATTCATACTGGTATTGTGACTATATAAATGCAATTACCATAAACTAAATGATGTCCTTCGCCTCTTTTTTGTACCAGATACATTCACAGAGTTCGACCAGTAAATGTCTGTTTAAGAAGAGAAATGATAGCCTGCAACTTCACTCTGAAAATGCTGCTATGCTACGCTCAAACTGATTGGTTCACGTATCTTTAATTAAGTTCAAATTAAATCAACCATATATCGTTTTCCCTTAGAACAAAACACAAACTCAAACTGAATCAAAGATAGAAAAAGATCCTATAAAGGGAAAGAATATCAATTGGAAATTTTGACTTCTTAACTCTTTAGCTTCAAATGCCTCCTCAATTCGAGATCTAGTCGAGCTATTTTGTAAATAAAGTCAAAATTAGGCATCATGATTGCAGATAGGAAAAAATAAAATAGGACAAAATAGGCTTTGGCACCCTGGGGACTAAATGGAGTCCATTGAGATCGTTGGAAGGAGAAAAAAACACCTAGAAGAGATGTTGAAGTTGTTGGATGAATAAGAAATTTTTTTAGATGAAATCTCAAATAACAAAAATAAGAAGATTTACTAAGCTGCTCTCTCATGGTGCTTGGTGCTTGACACTTTTTGTTTTTTTTACTTTTTT